>CAJNDT010000012.1:0-179923 GCA_905221615.1 Symbiodinium sp. CCMP2592 | reverse complement strand
TTAGGGTTTGAGGGTAATGAAAGGGTTAGGGTTAGAGTTTCAGGGTCTTTAGTATTTAGGGTTTGGGGCTAGAAGGCAGAGTGCCATAGTTTTAGGGTTTGATAGTATTAGGGATGCACAAATCACGTGAAGTGGCTACGAACTGCTGGATGTTGCGCTTTTCTGCGTTGACCACGCTGTCAAGCGAATCACGTGCAGGCGAAGCAGGGTACAGCTGGGTGACGCGACAACGTCTGGCACTCTGCCTTCCCAGCTGCTGGCACTCTGCCTTCCCGCCTCAAGATCCATTAATTATTGCCATTTGGAATCCATCCCCAACTTTGCACGAAGCTGGTCGGTCAAAGGTATTGCTCCAGCATCAAGGTCAGGAAGTTCCCCCGGACCACCGAGACGGATGGCAACAAGTGAGAGGTGTTTCATCTGAAGGAAAAACTGCCGTTGTTGTTCATCTTCGTCGTTCCAAACATAAACAAAATCACAAACGAGAGAAACGCGCGGCAACTCCAGCGGTTCTTCTCCTTCACCCACCTGATAACACCTCGGGAAGGGGCCTTCGTACCGTCGAAGAAGCCTGAGGCCTCCTGTAATGCGGGAGCCAATACGTGGCCAGTAACGCAGGTAGCGAACCATGATTTCCCAAGGCACGTCGTCATAAACTTCATTCCATCTCTCAGCTGGTTTCCACTGGTCAGGCGCTTTGGCCAATTTTTCGCCAGCGGTTTTGATCAAGATTGGGGAGAGCTCGCCTCTGAAGAAACACTCTCCTCGTTCGATCGGGGCGAAATGCATTGCTCTGGACGGCTACTGTTCAGTCACAAGCACGCACGGCTTCAAACCACATGTGCTAGTTTGTGCGGCTTCCGGGTTGTGGCACTCGAAATGATTGTCCATGTGCTTGCACGTGACAAATTCCACATGTGTGAAAATGCGAACATGCTTTCGCAATCCGTATTCCCCAAGCAGAAACACACAGTCTCTCGGACGCATTCCAATCTAGCAGGACCCGCTGCCATCAATGCAAGCACACAGACAGACACACAACTTTTCTTTGCAGCGCAGGATGAATCCTCTAGTCGTTGCCGGTTAGGTTTTGCACAGCTCAAGTTGTTGTGTGCTTGCGATAACGATAGCCATGCAAGACAAGAGGTGAAAGAAGAGGTTTCAAGTCCGACGTCCAGGAGCAACTGTAGGACTCCGACTCCGGGACGATTGTCTCTGAGTCTGGTAAGTGAATCGAAGCAACTGTGCGAGATTGCAGTGACCAAAGTCCCGCGCCAGCGTTGCCGCAGTCCAGCCGTCATTGTCACGTACATTTTGATCAGCACGGCCCTCCAAGAGCGACTCCACAATTCGTTTACGACCAGCGGAAACTGCAAGAATTAGGGCCGTTCGTCCGTGTGCATCGCGGAGATCCGGATTGGCACCCATCTCTAGGAGCAACCACACAGACTCAACTTCACCGCAGCGAGCAGCGTGCATCAGCGCCGTGCACCCACCATCGTCTTGAATATCCGTTTCTGCACCTGCCTCGAACAGCATCCGGAGAACTGGTTCAGCTTGCTCACATTCCAATGCCCACATCAATGCCGTGCACCCCGCGCCGTCTTGGAAATCCTTATCAGCGCCGGCTTCCAGGAGCAGTTGCGCCACAGCCCGGTAGCCGTTTTTGGAGGCTTGCATCAATGGCGTGATGGATTCATAAGTGTCGACAAAATCCGGGTTCATCGGGAGCTTCAACAAATCTTCGACCTGACTAGTTGCGACCCTTTTGTTCCGTTGAACCAGGCTGAGAAGTCAAGCAATGGCAAACAGCACACCACGGCTTTGTTTTCCAGACAACTTAAACTTAGACTTAGACTTCCTGCATGTCACTTCAAAGACGGTTTTTTCAGTACCCCGCCCACTGCCTCGGCCACGAAATTCTCGTCGGCCGCATCCCATAGCTGGTCCTTCTGCTCTTCGGAAGCCTCGCAAAACTCCAAGATCAAAACCTGCAGATCCATTACCGAGCTCGAGGTAACCTCCAGAAGCGCTGGGGACTCCAGCTTGATACCATCATCCAACACCTTTCCCTCGTCAAGGATCCTTTGTCTGAAGCGTGGCGGCAGGCCATGCTGCTTGTGCAATTGCTGCTTGAGTGCTTTGACATCGCTGAGCTCCACCAGGGGAATGTTTGCCAAATGGGTACCGGAAAGATTCGTGATTCGCAACATGGCTATCCAAGTGTCAAAGAATTTGTTTGAACTACGGCATCCGGCAAACGAGCGGCGCATGATGTCAGAACTAACTGATGGTCAGGCGTGACTCGGGATGCTGCACTGTAACTAATTGCATCAGAAAGCAGGTGCAATATTTCAAGTTACAAGGAATACACCGGCTTAGACCCTGTCCTTCCGCCTGTTGAAGTCCGCAAGGAATTCATATGGCATATGCACCACAATCCGAACGTCTACATTTTCGCATACGATAATCAGCTCAATGATGAAATCCTGAGTGTAGGGAGACGAATCAGTGAAAGAAGGCATGGACCACACGAGGCAATATCAGTATAAGGCAAGTCTCCACCACTTTGCGGACGTGCCGCCTTGCTTCTGGCCAAGCAAACGGCCTCAGAGGGAACAGCCGAAGTCGCAAATCGATCTAGTGATCACATGATGCCCAAGCACGACAACATCAATTAGTGCAGCGAGGCACATGCAAAAGCATATCCCGCCGGGAAACAATCTCGAGCACATCTGGAAACCTCGGATGAATGTCTCAAACCAACTACCCGTCTCCCTTGGTCACTACTTCCCACAATCCGGAAATGCAGCACAGCGGCACAAATCCTGGCCAGGTTCATGAACAATGCTCTCGTGCTGCGACTGCTCGTTGCTCCACAAGCTGGCAGTTCTCAAACCTTCCTGAGAGGATGGCTAATGAGTGAATCCAACGAAACAGGAACAGTGGCATGTCCTACCCGCAACTCTAAAGCCATGACACCTGCGTGCATCCAGTCGAGACTGCATGCGCGCCAATCTCCAGCACATCAATAAAGCGCTCCCGGTTAAACACGGAGCTCGTGACATCGTGAAAGAGCGGCTCGAACACCCAGGGAGCCACTCTCTGCACACGAAGCAGGAAGCCATCATTGGAATCTTTCGGAAACAGAGACATCCTACTAGAATCACTGAACATGAATGCCTACACTTACGTGATTCTGCGAACTCCTCACATGAAGCAATGTTTCCCTGCTGCACCATGTCTGCCGACACCACTCAACGAGCCAGAGTCAAAATGACAGACCGTGTGTTGGGATCTGGGTCTCCTGAGAATGGTCTAACAGAGTCTTACTGTCTAAATTGTTTCGGGACACAGTAAAGTCTCAAGCCAGGTCGAACTGAACTGATCGATCCCCGGGAAAATCCCATCCCGGCCAAATCCCCATTGATCCTGATGGGCCCCTGGGCTGATGCTCTCCCGATAAACCTTTTTATGCAACACTCGGGGCTTGGGGCCTGACAAAAAATCGCCAGCAGCAGCAGCCCTCCAAGACTCGAGGCTCCACGGCTCCACCTCGAAGCAATCTGGGCCAGGGACGATGCTCATTCCTGTCCTAAAGTCCTAAAAGAGATTAAGGTTTCGGCTTTGGGCTCAGGGTTTGTGGCGAGCTGCTTAAATCTAGATCAGACGACATCCCAGCAAGGAGCCTCTTCAAGTTCGTCCCAGCCGGGATTCCCCGAGACAGGAGTCGATGATGCAGCCTGGCATAGTGGGATTGAGGCTCTGGGGCTTGAAGGGTCTTTCGGGAGGCTCCGAGCTTATGGGAGAGGGGGGCGGATCGGGCTGGGTTTTAAGGTTCGGCAGTTTGGGGAGGGTGCGGGCACACAGGGCACTCGACAGGCACTCCTACGACCAGGGGGCCGAAGGGGGTTAGGGCAGTCGACAGGGGGGCGAGGCAACCGTAAGGGCGGGGAGGGTAAACCCAGAGCGCAGCAGCCGTACTTTAAAGCAAGCACCTTCTCGAGCGGCCGTGTGTGCTGAAAGTGCTCAGTTGTTTGGAAACGCTAACCCAACCCGGCCTATGCCTAGGATATATGGGCTGCGACCCCTAGCCTATATGTAACAAACCCCGCACACACGACAGAAACTCACCCCTCGTGTCAATGTGAAACATCGGATGGCGTGTGAGCTGCTGCGTTCCCATGTTCCGTGTCAGTCATGAATATGAACCCGAAGAAATCATCGACCCTCTTCTTGTCGTCGTCTTTCTGCCTGTCATCTTCCTTTTTCTTGTCGTCGTCTTTCTTCACGGACTCATCGTCCTTGTTCTTGACATCCTCCAAAAGCCGGTAAAACTGAGCCACCTGATACTCCAGCACCCCCAATGAAGCCTCCACGGCACACAATCTGGCCTCAATCTGGCTGTCCTTGCTGGCCTTGTCCTTCTTCTCGTCATCATCTTTCTTCCTGTTATCGTCCTTCCTCCTCTTCTTTGGGGGACTCTCGGAGGGATCATCGCTGTCATCGTCCTTCTTCTTATTGTCATCATCTGGGTCGGTGTCATCGTCCTTCTTCTTGTCGTCGTCTTTCTTCGTGTCACCCCCGTCATCGGAGCCCGTTGGCGTCACGGGGACTCCCGTGTCCGTGACGTGGACAGCGACAGCCGTCGCACGGAGCTTGGTGCTCCCACATCCCGGGCTCTCTGCAGCCTTGATCATCTCCGACACTGACATCCCTTCACCGATTCCCATAAGGCACGACTCCTCGCCATCGACGATCTGCCAGACCTCGACTTTGCCTTCAGCCTCTCGCAATGGTCCACTATGCCAGCGCTCCTCCATAGCCACGGCAGAATCTCTTGGAGACGAGTGCATTGTCTTGGCCCTCCATCGCTAAAACCTTTCTATAAGGCTGATTCTGCAAAGCACTGCGAGTCTGCCTGCATTCTCGATCATGCATTACAGCTTGCCCTTGCAACGTGACTTGGAACGGAGCTTGATGCCTGCGGCTGCCGGCACTCTGTGCAGCACAACTCGAAATGCCAGCTCCAGACTAACTGCAAGAAAAACAGCCTGCCTCTGGCCAGTGTGCATGGTAAAAGCCTTGCATGCATGGAGCCTACGGGATTGGCAGACAGTGCCAATCAGATCCCTCTTTTGCCCTCACTCGCAAGCGTGCCGTGCATCCGGGACGGCAATCACAGCCACACCGTGCCGAAGAAGTGAGGCTTCGGCATCAACGATACTTGATGGCTCTATGATGCAGGCACCTTAATGAATAGTACTAACAATAAAGATGATGAAAATAATAAAAAGAAGAAGAACAGGTGGCCATCCATTGAAGCATGTGCTGAGCAAACTTCGTACTCAGCTTTGCTCCACTGCAATGACAGAAATGCAGACTGCTGATTTCAGACTGCTGATTTCAGACTGCTGATTTCAGACGAAGCTGATTTCAGACTGCTGGTTTCAGACTGCTGATTTCAGACTGCTGATCTCAGAATTCGGGGCGAAGCTTAGCTGGCGAGGCTTTCCATCATTTTCGCGAAGCAGCAGCTGGGGTCAAAAGTCATCTCCACCCCAAGCGACCACAGTTCCATCGGCCAACACAGCAGCAAATCCGCCTTCGTCAGCACAAGCTTGGATATGCTGCACATTCTGCAGCTGATCCTGCGAGGCACAGCGCGGGTTGCCAGCAGTAGTCCAAACCTGCAAAGAACCGTCTTCAAGAATGGCAGCAATGGCACGATCAGTGGCTTGAATCTGCTTCACTTTCTTCCTGGCCTCGAGCTCGTCGTTCATCTTGAACCCCCAAGGAAAGGGAGCACCATCAGACAGTGCGACAAAGCCAGACGGGTAACCTGCAATGCTATCGACTCCGGACAACTCTAGGCGGTTGCTGCATCCACCGTGTCGCGAAGCTCCCCACGTCGTGACTGATCCATCAAAATGTATGGCTGCAAAAGCAGCAAATGAGGCTTGGATCTCACGCACATTCGTAAGCTTGTACTGCACACTGCCGCTGTCGCCTCCAAACCCTCGATCGCCCCAAGCGACAACGGATCTGTCCGCCAGAATGGCAGCAAAGGCCCCGCTGGAAGCTTGGATGCATTGCACATTTTTCAGCTGATCTTGCACATCGCTGCAGTCGCCGCCGGTGTCCACATTGCCCCAGGTAACAACAGATCCATCGTCAAGAATAGCTGCATAGGCTTCCATCGTGCTTTGGAGATCCCTGACGTTCTTCAGCTGATGCTGCACGGCGGTGTTGTCGCCGCCTTGGCCCACATAGCCCCAGGCGACGACAGAGCCATCTCCAAGGATGGCAGCAAAACCGGTCTCGGTAGCTTGGATCTTCTGCACATTCCGAAGTTGGGCCTGCACGGCACTGCTGTCCCCACCATCCTGGACAGAGCCCCAAGTCACAACAGAACCGTCAGCAGTAATGGCTGCAAACGCCACGTGGTTAGCTTGAATGCATTGCACATTCTTCAGCTGGTCCCGAACAGCGCTGCTGTCACCACCGAAGTCACGGTCTCCCCAAGTCACGACAGTGCCATCACCGCGAATGGCTGCAAAAGCCCGTTCAGTGGCTTGCACATGCTGAACGTTGACAAGTTGATCCTGCACAGCCGTCGAATCCCCGCCATACTCACGATGGCCATAGCAAGCGACGGAACTGTCACCCAGAATGGCAGCAAAAGCTCTTTCGGTGCTCTGAATGGCTGTCTGGGAAATATGTAAGGTCAGTACATCACCGTTCTGAAGTTTGGCTCGCTTGGCCAACGCACCAGTAGTGTCAATCAGCCTGCCGGTTCGTACTCCAAGTGCCGTCTGTGCACGCTTCTTCACTGATTCCAACGACTCGTCCTGCCCAACTGCAACCGTGGTGGCCCTGCCACTCAAAAGTGCAATCTGAACAGTAGACTCAGCAGAGGTATCCATGCCGCCAAACTAAAACCTAAAGAATCGATGGGCCATGTTTTCAGGCTTTGCTTGGTTCAATCATGATGGTTCAATCATGATGACTTCACTTACTCCCCCAATAATCCACATGCACAAATGAAAGGGCACACAACTGAGGAGGCTTTCTGCAATCCCACCTTCTTGATGTGGAGGTCAATATACATGACTGCTCAATGCACAAACTCTGATGGACATGCTCAAACTGATTGCAGCAACCGTACAAAAACAAATGAAAACATGGTCAAACCTGCACACCTGCCTTGTTCGATCCCGACTCTTCCCGATCAGCACAGCAGCAAATTGTCTAATGAAGTCTACGCTTCTTCGTCGCGTGCTCACTGCGGTCATTGACCTGATGGTAATAGCATCGACAATGATTGTGACCTTCGTCTGCTCGAGCACATACGCGGCCACAGTTCGGGTAAGAGCACATTCCCGAGCATGGTGACCACCTTTGCTGATACTCCGGGGATTCACGTAGAATTTCGACGATGCGAAGCATCACGCGGATAAGGTCTTGCGGATGAACATGACTGGTGCGTAAAGCCGCAAGGGCATCGGCAGCTGTCGTTTGTACAACATCCTCCAAATAGTCATCTCTGGCTCGCCTCGAGCCCGGTTCATAACGAAGAGTACGACGAGCACTGGACGACATGATTGGTCACTGAGACGTTTATAATAAGCTTGAGCACTGCAAATGCTGATTTCAGACTGCTGATTTCAGACGAAGCTGATTTCAGACTGCTGATTTCAAACTAAGCTCACGAGCCGAGAAAGAAAAGGTTGCTCTCTGACAACTTGAGTTCCCATAACGCTGATTTCAGACTTGAAAGTCAACAAAGGTCAGGACCTGGGGGAGGGTACGGGGCAGTCAGTGGGGGCGGTCTGGGATGCAAGGGCACGGAAGCACACAATGCACACAAACACAGACAGGCAAAAAGAACCCCACAGCCCCCAACATCCGAAAAACCCCAAAACGCCCTAAACCAACACCATCTTGAACCGCCAAAGCCCCAGACCCTCAACACCCTTCGACTGTTGAATGCTGCTTCCTCGAAATCCGGGCCTCCGTGACCGAGTAGTTCGTCACATCTGGACTGGCATCGGACACAAACACACACAATGAAACTTTGAATTGTGCGTCTCACTGCGCCGACGTGAATTAGGACTATCGCAGCAAAAGAATGCGACACCGAACCCCAGCTGACGATTGCTTGAATCCCAATGACAGGAAGAGCCGACATCGAAGAATGCCAATGCACCTGCACCTTTTGGCTTCATCAGTGTCGCCTCAAGTGAATGCATACTAATTGCAACCCGCACAAATCGATAGCCAGTGTTTTGACATAATTGTGTTAACAGAACTGACAAGTGTCATGCCTGCCTTACTCAAATTTGCCACTGCCCTGCTGCATGCTCGCAATCGGATTCAAGCTCCCAGCCGAATCGCAGACTCCAAAGCCACACTCGCCTGGTTTAACAGGAAATCCCAGGATGCTAGCTGGACGAACCCTACCGAAAAGTTCACAGTTCGCCCTGCCTCTCACAAGCCATTGGCGCAACGGCTCGAGCAATGCATCACAGTTTTCAGAACCCTTGCTTGCAAGGCAATGGATTGGAATCGGTTTGTAGTCTGGGAAGCTTTGCAATCCTGCTGCTTGAATTCGCTTATATTGCCGTGTTGCAACTGACAGCCAAAAGTCGGCTTGGTTAATCCGCCAGCCAGCATGCACCCATTGAGCCAGCTAGCAAATCTGACATAGCCCGTTAAAGGCAGCCAATGCGTACAAGGACTTTGAAACAACCCACCCAAAATAACAACCGGAATCACTGAACTTGCCTCATTCGTGCTGGCCCTCCCCGTTGATCCCAACTGCAACCTTAGCCTCCAAAACCGCCCGGCTGGGTTTTGAGTTTAAGGTTTTGCCGTAAAACACCTAAGCCTTATACCCCTGGCCCTAAAGCCAAAGAATTCATTAAGCCCTGCCCAAGTACCCTGGCCCAAACCCTAAACCACAAAAAGATTCAAACTTGTGCGTTTCTTCTTGGCTTCGTCCTCTAGGCGACGGGATTAACCCTAACTAATAATAATAATACCATGCAGGAGCCTGCTGTTGCTGAAGCTGGATCTGCATCTGCCAAAGGGTAGAACTCTGATCTCCAGAAACTGTTTTGAAAGCAGGCAGGCCCCTTGCCTGTGCCTTCTCTTTGGCTGCCTGCCAGCAGCAAATCCCCACAGAGTGCACAACAACTATTGTGGTTTTGTCTTTCCAAAACCAGGTGATTGTGGCATGGCCCATGCTTGCCTCCAAGATGACTCTCTCCTCCTCGGCTTTCTTCTTCTGCGATTAAAGATCGAGGATGATGTCGGGTTTGTTTGCTACCCTGCATCATGGCTGAGGGGTCTGCTTATTATGTAGAAGATTCACAGGTCTAGACGAGAGCATGATGCCGGGTTTATTCACTGGGGTACAACTTACCGCGACACCAAGGGTTCGGTCGGGACTCGCGTTCTGCTCGTCGGCTGTGGTCTATGAACATACATACAGACCGAGGAGGACGACAACGCTCATCATGGCTTCAACACTTCGAGGGGGGGGGCAACTTACATTCATGGGATGGCTTTGGAATTAGGATAGAACCGAGTTTATTCACTGGAGGACAACTTACCGCGACACCAAGGGTTCGGTCGGGACTTACGTTCTGCTCGTCGGCTGTGGTCTATGAACATACATACAGGCCATCATGGCTTCAACACTTCGAGAGCGACTTACATTCATAGGATTGCTTTGGACTTAGGTCACAGTACGGAGCCAGCAGTACCTGCAAATCCTGGCTTGGAACCTCCGAGGGCTTCATGTTGACGAGAGTCGAGAAAGGACTCGGATGGAAGAACGAGTAAGCAGGCAAGCGGCAGCCTAGGGAAACCGCATGCAATCTGCTTTCCAATGCGATTCCACTGCGGGTTAAGGTTCTTAGGGACCTAAACCCAACCGCGATGAGCGTGCGGCAGCATCTGTGCACCTGGGCCGCACTAGGGCGAGCACTAAAAACGCCTTTCCGACACCCCTTTAAGATGCAGCACTAGTAGGGAGCAGTGATTCCAGCAGCAATGCAATGAAGCAACAAAGGGAAGAAGAGGAAGAACGAGCCTTGAGCTTCAGGTCGACACGCTCATCGTCTTTCTCCGTGAGTAGGAGGAGAGGCGTGAAAGGATTGGCCCGTGGGTACGTGGCGCCGGTCCTTGCGTCTTGCGCCTCGGCCCGGGCCAAGCGTCGTAGCAGTCAGGCATCGTGGTAGAAGAAGTCGTGAAGACGGCCCTTCAGATTCAAGCGCCCACAGTCATGGCCACATCTTCCATATCTTGTCGGCCATAATGTCGCGCATGCCCCGCTTCATGGCCTTCTGTCTGTCTGAGTTGTCGGATCACAAGACCCTGTTGCGGCACTCCGTCTCTGAGCAAGCCGACTCCGCGCTCCATCGCTTTGTCTGGTAGTAGGGTAAATGAGTCTGAACACCCGTCCGAATTAAAGGCCTCATTTAGGTAACTTATAGTCCGGTCAGTCTTACCAGCCACTACAAGCTGCGTGGATTCTTGCAAAGCCTTGCTTGCTGCGTCTGCAGGGATTCTCTGCACGGGCCCAATAGATTCGCTTATAATTATAGACATAGAAGACCTCCAAAATTAACAGTTTCGGGATAAAGTTTTTGTACTTTCGGGTGTCCTTTGGGATATCTGGAAGGGATGCTTACTGAATGATCCGAATACCACCCGACGTTTTGGGAATTAGGGTCTACCTTAAGCCCTACGAGCCTTAATCCGAAATAAACCTAAACCCTCAACCCAGAACCTTTGCCTCCTGCTCTTCTTCTTGTCTTGGGGGTGGTGCTGGGTTCCAGTCAAACAAGGGTTCAAGGTTGATAGTCTTTGATTTCAAGCCTTTGTCCGGCCTCTTCGAGCTGCTTCTGCTTCTCAGCTTCGGCTCTGGCCTTCAATTTTTCAAGATTCTTGGACATTACACAAAGAGCAGGGCTTCATGAGTCTCAACACTGCTTCAAACCTTCGTCGAGCCTCTTCGAGTTGCTTCTGCTTTTCAGCTTCGGCTGCGGCCTTCAATTTTTCAACATTCTTGGACATTACACAAAGGGCAGGGCTTCATGAGTCTCAACACTGCTTCAAACCTTCGTCGAGCCTCTTCGAGTTGCTTCTGCTTTTCAGCTTTGGCTGCGGCCTTCAATTTTTCAAGATTCTTGGACATTACACAAAGAGCAAGGCTTCATGAGTCTAATGGGGGTTCAAGGCTTATGCAGTTCTTCAAACCGTCGTCCAGCCTCTTCGACTTGCTTCTGCTTCTCAACTTCGGTTGCGGCCTTCAATTGTTCAAGACTCTTGTGCATGCAGACAGAAAAAAAGGATGCACCTGCCCTGGCACCGATGCCGATGCCTGGTGACCTTGTGACTGTTTTTCCTGACAAAGCCAATTGGCAGCAACAGGCAGCCAACAAATAACCACATGAATGACCGGACTGGCCTTGGCCTCTCGAAGAGCTGCTTCCAGCATCTCAATTTTTTGCTGTACGAGCAGCTCGTTCTGCAATTCAGATCCAGACAAGAAACCAGAATGAGGTGTCTCTGCTTCCCTCATGTGATATGCACCTGGAGCTTGGATGTTGCCGCCTTCAGCTTCTCCTGCGGGGAGGGTTTAAATTGAAGCAGGCTAAGGAAGAAGCCAATGGTTCCAAGTGCCTGTTTTGCTGGCGACAATTCGATGCCTCGCGGCTCCCTGCTTTCCACCTCGCAATGTTAAAGAAGGTTTAGGGGTTAGGGTTTAGGGCTTAGGATTTAAGGGTTAGCGGTTAGGGCTTAGGGTTTTGGTTTTGGGTTTAGGCATTAGGGTTTTGAGGGTTTGGGTTTAGGCATCAGGATTTAGGCCAACAAAACCTCACCAGAGTTGGGACATCGACCTTGGCCGGCAGCAGGCCCAGTGCACCACCCAGTCCTTGGGAAGTACTGTATCGATCGAGCCAAGGTATTTCGTGACTGCTAAGAAAAGCATACCACTAACCTGCTGCAACAAGGTGGGCATGGTGCAAACAAAGATCCAGCTAGCCTCTTCTGCTTGTCGTCTTCCGTGGTAGGATCCTTGGCCTCGAACGTGGCCGGGATCATCAGTTGATTGACTCCTTCCACCCAACTTTCGCGGCTGTTGAGCTTAGCAGCCTCCACCTCAGCCAGAACTTCCATGGCAGTGAAACGGGGTACAGCCCTCGCCAAAAGAAACTAAATAATCAAGATGCCAGAGCTTGAATCCATTCTTGATGCGAGTCCTCCTTCTCGAAGATGGCCTGGCAATCGAGCAGCTGGAACTTCGGGCCCGGCCCTTGAAGCATAAACCTCAGAAGCAAACTGAAACAACAAAATGAAGTTGTCAAAGAACACACTGCTGCAGAGAGGCTTGCCCTGTCGATAAATCCTGCAGGCAGGAACTCCAGCAGGAATGACAAGCTTTGGATCTCCTCCTGACAACGACCACCCAAGCAAAAAGAAGGAGGTCAGCAACAAGGACGTATGCAAGGCGAAACCGGTCAAATCAACTTCAGTCCTTCTTTAAATCTCAACCAGCCATTCCCCGACTTGTCGGTTTCCACCCAGTAAGTCTGTCTCATGTCAGGCTTAAAGCCTCCGCCCTCCTGGTATACGATACTTGAAACTGACATGTACAATGGCTGTCGCGCGAAGAACATAAAAAACCTGCCTGGCTCAAGGTCTTGCCAAGGTAGGCATCTTGCCAGCCATATTTCTCGGCAATTTCTTCCTGATTCAACACAGCAGCAGAGTAAGGAGGAATAGGACGAATAGGACAAAGCTACTTTAATTCGACAATGTTCAGCGACAAGTGGCCAAGTTCGAGAAGTCTGCCTTCACTTCTTGCATGCGGTCCAGGCCGACCCTGGCCAAATACCGCTCCCGGGCATCCTTGACTTTGGCCTTCCTCAGTCAAACACATATCGTTTGCACAGGTAGCCCAGAACCAGGCAGAACATGATTCCACTGAACATGGACAGTGAACACACCGAGAATGGACCGAGGCTCAGCTCACCTCTGATGCGAGCCCGGAGGTCACGTACTCGCATGCTTGGTGGTAAACCACAGCTCAACCAAAAACACATGCCCAGATGTACATCGCTGAGTTGGTGCCTGATACCTGCCAGCAGCAGTAACCCGGAATGGATCTCTTTAGCGGCTGTAGCGTATATTTGCCACTTGCATGGTTGACTTGGAACATGTTTCAAAATGGAGATTACACAACATAGCACGTGCACAAAACAAGAGAGCAACACTGCGAATAATGCGCCCAAGCCTGGGGCATAGCGCTCCTCATCAAGATGGGTCAGGAGCCGTAGGGCATCTCGCCTGGCCAGATTTTGCACTCTTGCAAATCACTCCTGATTTCAATATCTCCCTCATCTGGCCTTGGGTACGTGTTTGTCTTCGAAGATTTCTTCCACAGGGCCAGGCAAGTCTTCGGCACCGGCCTCTTGTCCAGCTCCTCACCTCAGAGTCAATCACATCTTCGCAAGTTTAACACAAAATGCTCATGCCTGAACCAAAACAGCCATGACCTATGACAGCATGACAGACAAGAGGCTACAGGCATCATCGGAATCACTCGAGGGACTTCTCGGTCTCGAGGAACCGGATGAGGATACTTTCTTCTTCTTGCCATCTGGTGGGCTGCATCACAGAATCAAGGACCAGGGGAATGTAGCTCACTAGGCAGTCCAGAGCAGAAAATTCACATGATGCCAGCACTCAAGCACAGCCTTTCTTGGACGAAGGCTTCTGATTTCCTTTCCTCTTTTTTTTGCCTTTGCTTTTGTCCTTCTGAGTCTGCTCCTTCTTCTTCTTATCCTTTTTGGATTTCTTCTCCTGCGATCTGCCTCTTGACTTCCTCTTCTTTCTTGGTGCCGATGACTCACTCCTGAAAGCAGGACCCAAAAACAAGAGCATGTGACATCCGCTAAAAGTAAGGTTTCCCCTGGCATGCTCATGAACGAAACACAACTCAGTCAAAACAGTTAAGTTAAAGCGAGCGGCTTATCAGTGGACAGCAGATCATCAAATGGATCCACCGACTCACTGCTGCTGCTTTCCACCTCCCCTTGCTGTCCGTTGCCCCCCTGCTGGACTGGGACGAGCTGCTGCTGCTGCTGCCCCATCTGCGAACTCATACCCGGCAGCATGTGGGATCCCATCCCCGTGGGTGGCATGGCGGCCTGGCCTAGCATCTGGGACCCCATGGGTTGCACGACGCCAGCCTGGCGAAACATAATCGGCTGCATGGCAGCCTGCCCCGCCATCATCTGGGGGCCCATCCCCGACATCGACGACGACGCTTGCCCTCCCATCGGCGCCATATCATAATAGCGTAGCCCGAACTCGCTGGGCCTCAGGTGCCTCAGATGATGATTTCATTCATCGGTATTTCTGCGTGAGCCGTCCTCCCTGACTCTCAAAATCAAACACAAATGACAATGATTCAATTGCATCTCAAGTACTCCGGCAGCCGCTTGTCCCGAGCGTGCTTGCGCTTGCCCATGGCTGCGAGGGTTTAAGGTTACTATAGAAGCCTAGATAACTACCAATACTATTCCTTCGGGTTCCTTGTTCCAAGCATGTTGTATAGGAGCCCCAAGCCCTAGTCTAGTCAATAAGGCCCCTACATTGCAGCCATCGAGCCTGACTGAACACAGACCGAAACCCCTTTAAACCCCTCTGAGGATCCGGGCACAGCTCTTGTTTTCCTTGTACCAGGACGAGAACGCACAGGCTGGCCACTCAGGAGTGCCAGGCATCATGGCTATGCTGATTTCAGATTTCAGATTGCTGATTTCAGACTGCTGATTTCAGACGAAGCTGATTTCAGACGGCTGATTTCAGACTGCTGATTTCAAACGAAGCTGATTTCAGACGGCTGATTTCAGACTGCTGATTTCAGACGAAGCTGATTTCAGACGGCTTATTTCAGACTGCTGATTTCAGACGAAGCTGATTTCAGACGGCTGATTTCAGACTGCTGATTTCAGACAAAGTTCCACGCATATTGTATAGGAGCCCCAAGCCCTAGTCTAGTCAATAAGGCCCCTGCATTGCAGCCATCAATCAAGAGTGAGAAAATGCCATTGAACACCAGAGTTTTCAAGGAGGCAGTTCCGGCCGCCTAAAAACTCGTCTGAGCCTGACCTGACTGAGCACAGCTGGCGGTTTCAGCTGGGGGAACAGTAAGTAGTTAGTGGGGCTCCTTAAAGGGACCCTCTCTCTCTCTCTTTCTCTCTTTCCTTGTCTTTGTCTCTCTTGCGGCCTCCCCTGCAATCTGAAGGCACTGTGCAACCCTCGCCCAGTTCCACCCCAAGTGGGCGCCAAGGCACTGGGCTGTCCCCGCTCGGGAAGCAAGCACCCCTATTGTGACCGCCGGTCAGGGGGAGAGGGTTGCCGAACGGGTGAGCACAGGATCCTGCCCAGCAGACGCATTAGCCCATGTGCTCTGCTGTCATCCACCGAAGTGGGTTGGCCAAAAGCAGGAACGTATGGCACTTCAGTCCCGACACCCGGCCAACGGTGTCTCGCATGTTCTGCGTGGGTAAGGACGGACTAAGGACAACGACAAAGCAAGCAAGGTCAAGCCCATGCTAAGAACAAGAATGGTCTAGAAAAGTGTTTGAAGTTCTCCGCAGATACAACGAATAATTTGGAATAATTTCGAAGAATTTCGAAGATTTACGAAGATCTGAGAAGAATGGTCTAGAAAAGTGTTTCAAGTTCTCCGCAGATACAACGAATAATTTGGAATATTTTGGAATAATTTCGAATAATTTCGAATAGTTTCGAATAATTTCGAAGATTTACGAAGATCTAAGAATAATGGTGAAGAACCTGGAATAATGAAGAATATTATGGAAGTTTACCGAAGAAAACTGAATATTTCCGAATATTTAAGCAGAAATGCAAACATTTCTGAATATTGTTGAATAGGGTTAAACACACTGAGAAGTACCCTTCTGAGAACCCTCCCTATCCTCATAGAAGAGAAACGAACTCGCTCTCCTCACCAGGTCTTACATCTGCCTCCAGAACTGGCCTCATGGGTTCCGTAGGCCTTTCCCCATCCGGCTGACAGGTCCACTGGTCTCCACTGCTTGACGAAGCCTGCCACCGCCCGTAGCATGGTCCACCATCCGCGGGGCCGCTTCCTGTAGCGGACTCTCACGAACAGCCTCCATCCTCGGATGGTCAACTCCATTCATCAAGGGGTGGTCTCCACGGGCCCGCCCATCGCCTTGTCCGGGAACATTCGCCCGGTGATCATCTTGCTGTAGTGCTCCATATCCTGGCCCCGTTTCCTCTCCCTCCAAAACCGGAGTTGCAGTAACAGGTTGGGCGCTCATAACCTGTAGCGACTCAGCAGCCCCTCTGGACCCTAAGCCGTGCCATCTTCTTCTCAGTATCGTGGCTTTTAACAGAAGGATTCACAGGTCACAGGAGGCAGGACATGGCTCGCACACCGAATTTTCCGTCGCACAACACGAATCTGCAAGGTACTTAGGCGCATCTGTGCATAGGATGCTGCTGTTCAACATGAGGCTTCTGCCAGTCATGGCAAACGCCAATTCGGCCCCTTGGGCCATCCGCTTGAAACATCACACATAAATCGAGGTTCCACTGCATCATCCCCAGCTCCACTAGGGTCGACTTACGCTTTACAGGGAGAGGTCTTTGGGCATCAACACAGTAGCAGTAGCAGTAGCAGTAGCCAGTAGTAGTAGTAGTAGTAGTAGTAGTAGTAGTAGTAGTAGTAGTAGTAGTAGTAGTAGTAGGAGTAGGAGTAGGAGTAGTAGTAGTAGTAGTAGTAGTAGTAGTAGTAGTAGTGGTAGTAATTAGTGGTAGTAGTAGTAGCAGCAGCAGCAGGAGTAGTAGTAGTAGTAGTAGTAGTACTACTACTACTACTAGTACTAGTACTAGTACTAGTACTGGTGTAGTAGTAGGTCTCTCGCAACGTGCGACACATACTCGTACGTACTGAAGATCACTGAAGTTTACCCTCAGTGTAGTAGTATTAGTAAGTAGCAGCAGGTAGGAGGTAGTGGTAGCTGGAGCATTTGCAACGGCAAGAAACAGAGCCGCGAAACTGGAATTTGTGTTGAAATTTGCTTGCTTGCTGCTGGTCGAGGTCCAGAGGTCTGGACACGCGCCGAAGCGCCCCCCCACTCTCTTGAGTTTAAGAACTTGCTTGCTTTCTCTCTGCCGGGCGTAAGGGTGGCGGTGCGACCCACAGGCCCTTGGCCCGCCCGACCACTCGATGGTTTATTGAGCGGTCGGCTTTGGGGTAGTTCTGACTGTGGCACAGAAAAACCTGGTGTGCCCCGATTCTCCGAGTTGGCAACCCCCCCGAACACTAAACACAAACACAACCCCCGCCTGATCCCCGCGCCCCTATGGCATCCACTATGTTCCAACTCGGTAGAAAGTTCTGGGCTCCCCAGATGCAGTGGAGCAGCGGTGGGTGAATCAACAGAAACTCCGTCTACGATAGCAGTTAGTCAAAACTTAAGGCTGCCCCCCGCTGCTTGTAGAGCTCTCTCTCTCTCTCTCTCTCTATCTGTCTCTTCTCTCGGTCTACACAGAATCATCCGAAGAGCATGTCAATGTGACTCCGTGGATGAGGGGATGTTGGGGGCAGGTCGAGCTTTGATACGAGGACCCAGCTTGCAAGATGTACCGGATAGATTTGAGGAGACGCACTGCGAGCTTGGCTCTGCACCCGAGCAGGTCGAGGCGCCTTGACCTGCAGTACATCCCCGTGCAAGCCTCTCGCTACTCTCGTCTTCGTCAAACTGGCACTACGCGCACATATTCTGCAACACGCACAGAGGCACACCCAGAAAGACGCGCATGCCAGCAAGCCGCGTGGAGCAGGCTCGGTATCTTGCGATGTTTGGGCGCGCTTTCTCTCTCCGTTTCTCGGCACATTACAACATTTGGGGACCGCCTGAATCGTGAAGTTGCAATACCATGGGACCTTCTTTGGGTGAACAGTACATGCCTAGAAAGCGCCGTTCCCAAAAGCTGCACTTGCCCGTTTAGTTTCACTAGGTCACCGGGGGATCTGTGGTCTGTGGTGTTTCGCTTCAAGTGCCGGGCAAGCACATGGATCATAGTAGGCTGACAACAAGACCTCCACTTAGGGAGCTTTCGCAAAAAGATTGTGAAACAGCTGCATACGGCAAGCCTATCGCCTGTGTACAGACACACGGATGTTCACCCACGACGATGCCTGCCACAATCGCCGACAGGGCCAAAACTCGCAGGCTCAAAGAACACGAGGCCCTCTGCATCCCTTCCTGAATGCCCGGATGCAATAATTGAACAGACTCTTTGTCCAACCATGGTCCAAGTCACACCTTGCAGATTCATGCTGCATCATGCCGCGTACAGCCTCTGCAAATTGTCCTTGAGGTCGGACAGGGTGGGCTGTGGCTTTGTGCCGGGACACCCGTTCATCCCATTGCATCCTTGCACAACGGCTCCTGCGTTTGGCACGTTCGGGTTGAAGCCACCACAGCCAGCACAGCCACAGCCACCGCAGCCGCAGCAGGCTCCCGGGGTCTGAGACATGCATCCATTGTAGCCGTTGTAGTTTTGAACGTGGCAACCACCGCATCCACAGTTGGATGGTAGCAGCCCACTAGCTTGGGGGCAGCCTGCGCCGAAGCTCCCACAGGGTGGGCAAGGCCCAGACGTGTAGCCGGCGTGCCCACAACAGGCAGAGACACCGTTGCAACCACAGCCGGGGCCAGAAAAGCAGGCGCAACCAGAACAGCCCGCACAACCAAGGGCACCACATCCATTGCCGCAGCCAGCAAGACCGCTTCCACAAGCCCCACAGCCACTGGAGTTCCCGAAGCCTTGCTGAGGCCCAGTCGGCATCCCAGCATGCATCATGCTGCCAGGCAGATTGGTCAATCCTGGTCCCGGCCCTCCACCCCCGCAGCAGCCACAGCCGCCGCAACAGCCCCCCATACAGCCGCCAAAGCCTACACTGCCGCCGCCGCCGCCGCCACAGCTGCTGCTGCCAAAGCCAGCACAGCAACCGACCCCGCCGCCACAGCCGCAGCCTGTGCCCTGCCCACCTGCATTTGATGAGAAAGGCATTTGGCTGGCAGAGGCGGGAATCTCTGCCGCCGGCACAGCAGAGCTTGTAGCCACGGAGGGCTCACTGTGCCCCACCGTGAAAGTGAAAGGGTCAAATCCCAGCAAGTCTGCGCCGGAAGTCTTGTTTGGCTGAGCTTGTGTGGCATTGGCGTTTGGGTCAAATCCCCCACATGGCTGTGGAAAGGATGCTTGGCTCCCTTGCAGGGGTGGTGATGGTATCGGTGCGGTAGGCCCATCCAAGTCTGAAAGGAGGTCTACACTTTGCACCGCGGGTGTGGCCTTAGCACTGCTAGGCTTCTCGCGATCATGCGATTGGGATGGTGATGGTACGGTCGATCTTGTTCTCGCCGCATGCTCAGGCTCCCTCGCTCTGGCACTTTGCAGCCAGATCTTGTCTATGTAGGCTCTCTTCACAAACTCCTTGCACTTGTCGAGAGAATCTCCCTCTCGAGGCCTGTCATCATCTCGCACACCTGCTAAGAAAGTATCCTGTGCCACCTTGTTTCCTCCTCCGTTTCTCTCTTCCAATGCACGCACCTCGTCCATGGTCCATAAGCTCATCTGCGTGCTTTTACATCGATGTGAGAAGGCCTGGTGGGCAGATTTGCAGGTACTGCACACGAAAATCTTGAAGGGAACGACAACGGCAGTCAATGCAGGAGCCCCGGGCGCGAAGCAGTTGGCACATTTCTTGTTCTCGGGCAACTTGCGCAGCTTATTCAGCTCCGACTCTGCCCGTCTGGATTCTTCTTCTCGCGACATGCCGTGAGAAGGGCATACAGGTGGTTGCCTAACCAACTTGAGCCCAAGATATCGCTGCAAGCTGCGATGTGTAAGCTATGCCAACAGATATCAAGGCTGTCCTCTAAGCCGGCCGCTGCACGCTGTGCCATCACAAAGGTGCGTGCTCATGCCCTGCAGACGCAGCCACCGACCACGATGAATTTATGTTACGTGCTGAATCACAACCACAAGAACATTCTACGAGCACACAGAAACGCAGCTTTGCCTTAGAGTGAGCCGACTGATCGCAAGCTGTCCACGCCGAGTCAGGTTGTGTGTCTCTGCATCTTCCCTTGTAGATCTAGTTCACAAATGCCTTGTGCTGGCGTGGCCGACGGAGAGAGCTTCAGCAGCGACGACAGCACGGCTGTGGTTGACAGCCAACCACATGATGTTTTAAGTTTTAAGCTTTTCCAGTGCTAGCTACCGACAATCTGGAACACAAGCCGAAACTTACAAATACAAGCCTATGGGCCTATGCAAAATCATAGCTTGGCACAGGTGCTGGCCAAAGGCCACACATGCGGAGGTAGTTCTTGTGGCTCCGAATAAGCTTAAGCTGATCCTTTAGGAGCTACTGAGCTGTGCTCGAGCTAGCTTCACAGTTGATTGCATGGACATGCACTGGGGCAAACGGCCTGCACTTGCCGGATTCAAGCAGAAATCGGAATAAGACACACGCTTGAGCATCAAGGCGGTTTAGGAAGGTAGCATGTCCTGCTGAAGTCGGATGATACTTTGCAAGTCTTCGCTTTCTCCCACCACGGCCAGGACGTCAGGACGTTCACCAACCAGCCCAGCCTCGTGCGAAGCCCAGCGGCTCTGTTTGCCAAACTCTGCAAGACAGAAACCGACATGTGCCGATCTAACAAAAACAATCCGGCAAATGAAAGAAACCGTCCGGCGGTCATGCTGTAATCCTCTTTAGTTGGATGTCGAGTGTTCGAGTTTGGTCTCTGTGACCTCGGCGAAAGCTCTGCCGGTGTGCAAGCAATGCTCTATTTCATCCCGAAAGCGTAAACCAGCGTTGATGGCGACCAAAATCCTGTCGTAAGTCGTAATCTGCACTAGCAGCAACGTGGAACCAGCACCTGCGTGAGCAGTAGCCTCAGTAGCCCCGACAATTCAACAGCCACATGCCGGCTCCTGCATCGGAAAGAAGATGCACAAGAAGGAGAAACACCAGCAACGACGTCACGACGGAAAAGACACAGAGTCCAGAAGAATAGGCGGCGGACAGCAAGAGCAGCATCGGCACTAGAAAGAAATATGCAGCCAGCCTCAACCCAATACGCCAAGAAAACTAGTCTTAACTGTGGCTGGTGACGGGAAGTTCTGCGGCAGGGGGTTCTCGTCATCTCATCCAGCGGCAATTAGTCGAACATAGTCGAACCCTGGTGTGGTCTTGCATAGATCTTGCTAATGTAAGATCCGTGTCGATGACAACGCTGACGCCGTTGACGCCGTTGACGCCGCTGACGCCGTTAACGTCGTCAACGTCGTCGACGCCGTTGATGCCGTTGACGCCGCTGACGCCGATGACGCCGTTACCGTCGTCACGCGCTTCACGTCGTCGCGGCAAAACTCACGTCGTCGCGTCGTCACGCTTTGCGCCCCAAAATTTACGTGCAGCCACAGACATCAATGCTAATGTACCACTCGCCCTCTGTCCGACTTTCTTGCCGTCTTCTGAACGCTCAGCATTTGTGGGCACATCTTTCTTCTTCTCCCTTCCTTCAGCCTACGTCTGGTCTTTTCCTGGCTGCCCGGCCAGGCTCGCAGTTACATGTTAGTAGTCCCCTGAACATCTTCGGGTTGAAGATGTTGTGCCCGGCTGCAAGCTGAAAGGCGTGCGACATGAGCACCAGATAGCACCAGCCAGGAGACTTTTTCGGAAATTCGCCGAGACGGCTTCTCTTCTATCTAATATCTCTCCGCCTTTCTCTCCCTTGTGCTCCAGATTTAGGATGCGGGTCGCTCCCCCCCATCTCTCTCCCTCCTCTTCCACGCAGCCAGGAGAGTCTCTCTTCCTCTCTCACTCTCTCTCTCCGCCGGAACTGGGGACAACTGGGGCTCTGGACACCGACATCACCTGCACGCCCCTGGCACTGCCCCGATGTGTTCTAAGCAGCAGTCGCCAAGTGAACGTCTTGTTCCAGTTTCTCTCAGACCTGGAATACAAGCACGATCCTTCTGCAATGCAGACGGAGATGCATAGTCTCCACGACTGCCTCCAGACCAGTTTTCCAGGCTGCTTCTTGACGTCTCGGAAATCCAGGCCTAGGCAAGTAGCGAATCTGCAACATTTCTCCAACGGCTTTGGGGTCGCTGCTCATGTCGCCGGTGCCATAAGTGGCCTTGTTTCTGTTGATGCCTCGTTCTTGCACGTGCCGAGGCATGGCCACATCTGGACATGACGACTGCAACAGGTGCGGCAAAGGCACTGATCCTGCGCCAAGAGGGGCTTAAGCGACCTCTCAACATAGTCTTTTTGCACCTCAAAACGACTCCAACCGAGCTCTAGCTTGACCGAATGCTTCTCTACGAACAGTTCCTGGATGACGGGGGCCCGGCCACAACTGACCCCGATCCTGCCGCCGCACGAGACATTTCTTCGAGGCTGGAATGCGAAAGCGACCTACCAAGGTTAAGTTACTCTTCAGCCGAAGCGCCTCCAACACTTCGTACGACTGGGGCACGCCCAGTCTGCTAGTTCCCCGCCTTGGTCGCATCAACGATCAATGCACGGCAAACGGCGTCGATTATGCTGCTCGGATAAGGCAACAACCCGTGGGACTTCTCGTAGCGCTTGTCATTTCACTATCGGGGTATGTAACACTGTACTACTTCTGCACGCTCTCTTGGGGAGATGCAGAACGTTGGGGGTTGGCTTTGGACCTGCTTTGCAGGTGCCAAATGCACACCTCAGCATCCGGGGCGGGCCAGACGCCACATGCTGGTGCCTCACTTCAGTGGAGGGTACCTGCCAAGATACACTGTCGAGCCTTCTTCAGCTCAGTGCTTCAAACTTTCGAGGTGCAGCACCTCTGTGCCGACCACCACCCCGCAGCTGCTGCACCGTCGCCCCGTGCTGCAGTTTGCTACAGCTGCAGAACCCCATGAAAAACCGTGCAGCCTGCTGCCTGGGTAGGTAGTTCCTCCGTGCTCTTTCAGCCCGGACATGCACGAGTTCCTGCTACGGTAAGTTTCTTGGGTATCTCCTGCTTTCACATTCTCGTAGATCTAAACAACATTTAATGGAGGAATGCCCAAGTATGGATTCAAAAAATAGTATGTCCCAAGCGGGCTCTGACTCTGGTGCCACAGTTGATCAGTACATACCAGAACCAAA
Organism: Symbiodinium sp. CCMP2592; assembly: GCA_905221615.1. NCBI lineage: Eukaryota > Dinophyceae > Suessiales > Symbiodiniaceae > Symbiodinium > Symbiodinium sp. CCMP2592. The sequence goes on along the minus strand of CAJNDT010000012.1, from coordinate 156,630 downwards.
CAAAGTCTCGTGCGAGGAAGACCAATCTCGAGTGCACACTTGGCCCGTGACAATTGAAATCAAGAAACGTGGTAAAGTCAGCAGTCGGAACGGCAAGGACTAGCTGACCTCAAAATCTTGGCATCTGCAGCAGATGCTGTAGGCCGATGCCGTGAGGCATGTCCACAGGCAGCCTTAGCACAGGGCCTTACCCTGATCAGCATGTGGTGAGAATGAAAATGGCGCAAACCACGATAGCAACATGTGTTTCCATGACATGTCGTTACACCGGATCCCATTGGTGAAGCAGCAGCAGAACTTGCAATCTAGAATCTTAGTTCTCGTGTGAAGAATCGCCCATCGACGATGATGTCATTCCGGAGCTGGACGAAGATCCCATCGTGGACCCCTGCATCGAAGAGGATGGCGTGCGTCGAATGACTACGAAAGCAGCGAAATGCGCAAGCTTTCTCTATACATGGCACGAAGGAAATGACACGCCTTGGCTTTCGTCCCTTTGATGATCTTCTTGACCGCTTTATCGATGACCCGTTCGAGTCTATCAATCTTGTCTTCAGAGTCCAGGTCGGTAGCCGTCTCCGGCCACTGGCACTCCCGTGACGTGGATCCACCGTATCCTTAGACAAGACAAAAAAAGCCTTCTTCCGAGATGGGCAAGATTGGCCGACTCTCCCACCCTCGCCCCGTCATTACTTGCTCAACAACGCGATGTTTTTCCCTCCTTTGGTCGCCTCGTTTGGGTTTCCTCTGAAGAAGTGCTAGGGATCGGCACTTGCGTCCAGGACTTGCTTCGAATGAATCCCAAAGAAAAGCGATCAACGGAGTCTATTGATTTCGAGGCCTGTGCACATCATAATCTAATTTCCTAGTTCTAGTCATGCCCACGTGTTTTGCATGGCGTCGTTTGATGGAGTCCGTCGTGACCGGGTTGGCACTGGCAGGCTCAAGGACCTGAAGCCCGCCGGCGATGCCGATGTCGCCCTCGCTAAACTCAAGTTTCCTCGGCGCACAAGCGGAGGTGAAGCGCACGACCAACTCATTCACGCTTCGAGGTCAGCAAATCCGACCATGTGGCTACAACAGCACTGGCGGGCTAGGGAGAGGCAAGCACCTGCCACATGCAACGTCACCATAACGATGCGTTAGGCGCATCGCTTGTGACAGTATTCGCAGTGGTCTTGAAAACTAACCCATCGTGCAAGGAAATTGTTGGGCAGCAGAGCGACTCCAGACTCCAGACCTAGCCTGTACTGTAGCCGGGTATGCGGAAGCTCACTTACTTAAATCAGGAGTCTCATCCATCTTCAACGAATCCACGAATGTCTTCCATCGCTTCGGCGAGACATGCGGAATGTTGTCCAAGATTACAGATCCCCTGTTCAGCCTTGCAAAGCCCAGCATATCTTTGAAAATGCCGAAGTAGGCACAGTTCAGCTGAGCAATAAGCAGGTTCAACAGGAAGATGGTGGTGCAAATAACAAAGACACTCACAGAGAGCAGCAGCTTGGGCTCCTCCTCTAAATACCGGAACTCCTCACTGCTGAACATGCCAAGCATGATTCGCGACAGACTGAGCATGGCCGGAAGAACTTCTGAGAAGTGCTCATTGGCCACATCGGAGGATGCCAAACCGCATGCAAATGTGAGGACCACGAATGAAAGCGCAAAAAGGTATTGGGCCACTTCTTGCACCATGCGACCACATACCAGGACAAACGTGGAAAGCTTAGTGGAAAAGACCGTCAGATCCAAAAGCAGCAAGAAGTACAGCAAGGTTGCCACGAAGGCGAAGCTGGAATAGCTTGGGACCAAAGCTGCAGCTTCTGCACACTGGCCACCGAACTGCGCAAACTGCACATCGCTGAGCGCTCGCTTTCCGAGGCAGTGAAGCACAGGTTCTTGGCAAAGCATGCCTCCAAGTGAGATGCACAGCATGCCACTCAGACTCTCGGAGAAGTGGATCAAGTAACTGGGAATTGGCAAGCAACACACTCGTCTCACCTCTTTCGTTCGACAGGCACGAACTATCCGAACTAAATGCCGCAGGACCAGCTGCCCGAAACCAAACACGTAAATGAATAGCCGCCCAATAAACATGCCCAACAAGGACAGGGAGGATGCGGAGTCTGAATAATCCGTGATTATGGCCATCGTCACCACAAACACGACCAAATTCAGAAGAAACCAAAGCTTGCTCATCAGAAACGTGTAAGCAACCACATGTGACCACAAAATATCTGCTGCAAGGACCACCGATGGATGGCACGCTATGGTGGGGTCGCCATGGGCCACGACGTCCCGGAAGGACTGCGAGAAACCGTCCTTGGGATCCACCACGAGATACTTGATGAAGTAATTCACCCGGCGCGTGCCATTACTCGTGTTTCGGGACCGCCAGATTAAGCCATCCAGCAGGGTGGGCAGGAGCTCAGGGCCATCTTCACCGATTCTCTGGATGATATCCGGATGCCTGTTGAACAAAGCATCCATGGCATAGTAATAATGGTCCCGATCTGCACGGATCGTGAGGAGATCCGTTAGAATGGCCTGGGCAGCCTCAAGGCTGCCACTTTCGATGGACCAGAGAAGGGGAGAGATGGACTGGGTGCCCACCTGCACTTTCAGCATCCACTCTGCACGCAAGCCCCTCGGGGCGCAACTCACTGCCTTTCGCAGCATCTTGGCACAGTTCGCATTGATGGCTCGCATCACCAGTGTCGATCCTTCAGTGATTGTGCGAACAAGGACCCGCGAAATCAAATTCAATGACCATCGAAAGGCCTCCTCCTGTTGTTCGTCCTTTGTCATGCCACGGAAGCATTCTATTGCGGAGCTGACAAACGGACCGAAAAGTTCTGTCGGAATGCCATACCCGACGTGTCTCAGCCCAAGAGCTGAAAGGCTTTCCATGACGCCCTTCGGATCTTTGAAGACATCTTGTGTGTACATGAGCATTCGGTCAGCTATGAAGTGCAGCCGGGTGGATGACTGCTTAAAGTAGTCCTGGCCCTGCGCACACTTTGCGAAGAATGCCGTGTAGAGCGCTGTGCGGTATGCAGCCAACTGCTGATCTTCGATGTTCATGAAAAACTTGCGCAGGGCTTTCTGTTGAACAGCGGGCCTGCCCATGTTCGCCTTCAGCATTTTTTGAATGTTCTCCCATAGCCAAGTCCACGCGACCTCACACTCGGAATTCCTTGGCTTGCAATGGCTTGCAGCAAACCCTTCGTGACTGCTACGACTGCTTGATGCAGTACTGCCGGCAAAGTTCCAGGTCTTGGGCAGAAGAGAACGTAAAGACGCAAGCATAACCTCAATCAAAGTCAAAAGGCAGAGGCGCGATGGACGTGCGCACATGCTTGAATGTGTGACTGCTCCTCTAGCATGACACTCGTGCGACAGAGGTTGAAGAAGAAGAATGTGTGACTGCTCGTCTTGCAACCACTCCTGACAAGCAGTGATGCGATTCTGTCTGCTACTGCCACTACTTACTCTTACTTTTGCTTCCACGACATACGACATATGCTCATGCCTACTTTGTTACCGCAATTAAAGCTACTGTTGCATCAACAAACAAACAAAACAAACACACATGTTTGACTTCGACGCTTCGCGCAGTCTGTGCCACAGTGATCATAGCCCGGTAAGTGCGTGGCTATGTCGACACGGGGATTACCATACATAGCGATAGCAACTAATCAGGTGGAGGATGGATGTGAGACTGAAACTTCCGCTTCCTTGCCGAACCTTGTGTAAAGATTTGTTGAAGGTGAGCGCGGAGATCCGGCTCGCACAAATACTTCCAACGATGCGCAACACCTCTGGTTGGGCAGCAACACTCAAGGACTCTAGAATGTACAAGCTGCGACAACTGGTCAGACACTCTCCGGCAGCAACTGAGCCTGCAAATGTTGGTTGAACCATGTCATGGCAACCTGAAAAGTTCGCAAGTCTTTTGCGGAAGTGTTGTGTAGGCCTCGAAAGGCACATGACGAGCATGATCCTCCCACAACACATAAGAAGGTCGATAAATTTGTGAACATTGGAAGGGGACCGCATGGCCGCAAGCAGGCACTGAAGATGAAATTGACAGGTAGCTCAGTCATGGAGCTGTCGGCATGTGAATGGTTGTGGGCCCATTGCAGCTCGCGGGCCAACAGCAAACACAGGTCCGTACGGACACGAGGCCAAAACGTCATCGTCAATCAACGCGATGAGTGACAAGCACCCCGATGGCACGTCTAGGGTAGGACAGAGATGTCGACACGCGCGGAAGAAGCGACAATAGCTTTCTTAGTATTTTCTTAGTACTTCATGCTCAGCACATCGCGCCATGAACGAATGAAATTGGCCCAGACAAACAGACAGACAGACGACAACTGACAACATCAGACAACAACAGACCAACACCACCGACAAAGCCAACAACAGCAGCAAAAGCAACAACAACCCAGAGCAACAACTACAACAGCAACTGCAACAACAGCAGCAAGAACAACCACAACAACAACAACACACAACAACAACAATAGCAGCAGCAACACCAGCAGCGACGACAACGACAACAACCACAACCGCAGCCACAGCCGAAGTGGACGTTGTCAGGGTTGGCCCATGGATGCTCTACGTGATCGGGTGGGGGCTTTGTGGACGTTAGATGACGTTACAAGTAGCATGGTTGGCGCAAGGATGCTCTACGTGATCCCATGGGGTCTGAGCGGACGTTAGCATGGTTGGCCCATGGATACTCTACTTGATCGAATGCGGTCCGAGTGGACGTATGTCGTGGACGCTGATTGAATGGCGTCTGAGCGGACGTTATCATGGCATATCATGGCTGCGGGAACGGTTGCCGTGAGACGCATTTTTGCGATTTGGCAGAACTGCCCCATTACCCGCACTCCGCCCCTCCAAGTCCGAATTTGTCTGCAGGGCCAGGATTTTCAATTCCTGACAAATCCTGTCAAAGCGAAAAGCGTGGGATCTGTTTCACAACCGTCAACAACAACTAAAACAACTGCAACTACAACACTACTAACACTACTACTACTACTACTACTACTACTACTACTACTACTACTACTACTACTACTACTACTACTACCTACTACCTACTACCTACTACCTACTACCCCTACTACACCTACTACACCTACTACACCTACTACACCTACTACACCTACTACACCTACTACACCTACTACACCTACTACACCTACTACACCTACTACACCTACTACACCTACTACACCTCCTACACCTACTACACCTACTACACCTACTACACCTACTACACCTACTACACCTACTACACCTACTACACCTACTACCACTACTACCACTACTACCACTACCACTACCACTACTACTACTACTACTACTACTACTACTACTACTACTACTACTACTACTACTACTACTACTACTACTACTACTACTACTACTACTACTACTACTACTACCTACTACTACCTACTACTACCTACTACTACCTACTACTACCTACTACTACCTACTACTACCTACTACTACCTACTACTACCTACTACTACCTACTACCACCTACTACTCCCTACTACTCCCTACTACCACCTACTACTACCTACTACTACCTACTACCTACTACCTCTACTACTACTACTACTACTACTACTACTACTACTACTACTACTACTACTACTACTACTACTACTACTACTACTTCAACAACCACAACAACCATAACAAGTATAACAATTAAACAATTACAACAACTACAACTACAACGACAACGACAACAACTACAACTACAACTACAACTACAACTACGACAACAACAACAACAACCACAACAACAACAATAACAACAACAACAACAACAACAACAACAACAACAACAACAACAACAACAACAACAACAGCAGCAACCTGTCAGCAACAACACCATCGCCACCACCAGCAGAACTCATACCCCAAACGTCACCAGAACATGTGCCTAAACGCACGGTCCCTTCCAGGGGAAGTCACCATCTTTATGACATCCGTTTCCCACCACGCAGTCTTCAAAGGACGTACTAAGAAAAAAGCAGGCAGTTGAAAGGCGGTTGCTGGAACATCTGGGGAACCGCCTTGAACTCGAGCAGGTCGATTTTACCATGTAGCTTAGCCAGAGACAACGAAAGGATGTCGGCTTCTTCCAGCAGGCGGGATGGCACCTTTGCTTCGGCAAAGGACCCCCGCTACTGGTATCGGCTCGTCGTGACATGCTGGCCACTTGCTGGCAAAAGTCTCCGCAGTTCAGCACCATGTTATCAAACACCTGCAAGACCTCTCCCATCCACTCATGTTGCTTGTACCCCATGACAGAGGCGTTGAACTTGAACATCTCCTGGGCTCTCTTACAAAAGCGTGCCGTTGCTCTGATTGCATGTTGCCCTCTAGTGGGATCGCAGCTGGAAATATCAATACCAGCAAACGCGAACTTCAAGACCATTTCCGTCGGACCAGTTCAGTTGCAAGGTGCAGGAAAAGTCGTCGGAACCTTATTGCTGGTCAAGCCTTGGCAGACAGATTGCAGCAAGATATCGCGTTGCATGTGTTGGTAGTTTTCGTCAAGACCTCAGCCCCTCAGGGTGCACAAATCTGAGCTAGGACGCTTTGGCGAGCGGATGACTTCTTGCTATGCCCTTCTTCCATCGAAACTTCCTGTGCACAGCACCCGCTAGGTCGCTTGAATGGTTCGGTCGTGTTTCACCAACTGAACATTAAGCAGCTGTCTAGCTGGCTCCTAGCAGCTAGCTGCTAGCTGCTTCTGAAACTTAGGGGCAAAAACACCACATAAACTGATACACTCTGGTTTCGGGACGAATCGGCAAGACATCAACACAGAAACCAACAAGTGAAGGTAACAAGGGCACCGGATGTGCAGTGTGTGCAGGTCGAAGGCAAATTTCCAGGCAAGAATTGAATCCATGTTTAGCATACAGTTGCCGTTATGGTAATACACCTCCCAAAAGCAGTGTCGTAACACTCGATGGAAAGATCTAGTGCTGAACAACGCTGTCCATATTCTTTTCCGGGATGCCGGAAAATTTCCGTCCGGAGAAATCAGCACCTAAGACAGTTTATGTGCCTGCACAAACAAGGCAAAGTACTCTTCCCACAACAAAGTATCAAACTTTTTGGCTCGGGAAGCGCGGGCTTCGTGTGGGGATTTCCGCGGACTTGAAAAAGTTTATGTGGGTCGCCAAAACACAGAAAACAACACTTCTATAAAAAGGAAGCACTTGCGCCGACTGTATATGCAGCGAGAAGGCCTGTCTGTTACAACCTCTCCTCGCGAGTGGAATATGCTACTATTCCCCAAGCTACGATCTATCCGTTCCCGCACTGCACCCATGGACCTGTAAACTGGCAGGGGCCTGCCTTCTGGCTACCTGTCCCTACTATTTCGTCCCAATACCGAATGTTTCAAACAGGAAAAGGCATGTAGCACGGACGGCACGAAGTTCAATCACAAGAAGCAGCAAGTCCTGGGAGGTCTCTTCCCGTGCTGTTTTCTTGACTGTCAGCAAGTTCGACTTTCCTGGCAAGCTCCAGCTCTCTCGATTCTCATTCTCAGCTCCCAACTTGGCCTAATGTTTCTTCATAAGGTCGGGACAAACTCGCCACGCAATACGGCGTGCATCTGACGAAGCTGGGTGGAAATGCTGGGCATGCGCATCCGTTTTCGCGCAACCGCTTCTTCTCACTTGGCGCGGCAAGGTGCTAAGTCGCACACTGCCTAGCAGTTTTCAATCCAGCCCGTTCGGGCGAATTCAAAGTGAAAACGTGCCGTGAACTCAAGGCGCATCTCGCGCCCCGACCCTCATGGCACCACATGAGGCTGTAAGTAGAAGGATGGCTGAATGCCGGCCCGCTGCCGTCCAGTCGGAGACACTGAGGCATCAGTTGCTTCAAGCAAACTCAAAAAGTCCTGAAAAGTCAGCTCACCCCGACAGGCTGCATCAGCTTCACGAACAAGAAGCTCCACATTGACACCCTCAAAAGTTTCACCGATGACTTTCCGCAAATCATCTGGACTGATTGTCCCAGAACCATCTGCATCAAGACGGTTGAAAGCCGACAACACGGCTTCCTGCCGTAGCTGCTTCCGCACATCCATGGTTGCCGCAAGGAAATCTGAGTAGTACACCTGCTCGTCACCGTTGGCATCGAGAACTTCAAAGAGGCTCCCTATCACTTCGGACTTCGCCCGTCGGAGTCGAGCCGCTGGGGTTTTGGGAGACTTAGGAGAGGAACTTCCAGGTGCTTCGGGCGTGGCTTCGGGCAGCTCGGGCACAGCCTCGCCACGGATCGCCTGCTTTAGTTCACCAAGAGAGATCGTGCCTTCTCCTGTTTTGTCTAGACTTAGGAAGACGTCCCGGAGATCCTTCGTTTCATCCGGGGCGAGTTCTTGCGCCAGAAGTTGCAGAACTGCACGACGGACCCTGGAGGTGTCTGCGTAGCGTCGAAGCGCTCTGAGGGAGTCCCGGTCCAGAACCGGATGTGGTTCCTTGAGATTTTTAGGCTTCAGCCACTTGTGCTCGAGAGCCTGTCCCACATCCATTCTCTGAACTGGGTCTTTTACTAAGAGACATTTGACAAAATCAACCGCGTCCTCGGACACTTTGCGCCATCTGCTCTTATGGCTCCAATCGACACTTGCAGCCAAAATATTTGTGCGCATGTCCTTCTCGCTACCATGAAAAGGTGGGTAGCCAACTAGCCTCAGCAGGTCCGACATGTTCTGACCGCTGAACATGAGATATCATGACAGTAGCACAAAAAACAAAAGCAATACTCGAGCCTGCCTAGGCCTGAGAACATCTGAGAACCTGATGAAGGTTCAGGCCCGGCATTGCATGCAAGGAGCAGCATGAAAACGATCACGCCCAGACTCCACAAGTCACACTTGCTCGTGTAGCCCTCTCCCTTCAAGACATCCGGGCTGACATACGCAATGCTACCACAGGATGCCAACATCAAGGTTGAAGGGTCCCAAATCTTGGCAAAGCCGAAGTCGATCAACTTGAGGGCTGAGTTCGCTTCTTGAGTTTCGTAGAGGAAGTTCTCCAGCTTCAGGTCTCTGTGCACCACATGATGCGCATGGAGGTAGCCTACAGCAAGCAACATTTGATGCGTGGCCTCTGCTGCATCGGATTCTGCATAGGTGCCGGAGTTCGACAGCCGGGAGTAGAGTTCACCCCCTTCGCAGCATTCAGTCAGAAGTGCGATCTCAGCTTCCGTCTCATACACGTCCCTGAGTGCCGCAATGTGCGGATGATCGAGCATGAGATAGATCTCCACTTCGGCAGTCAATTGCTTGAGAACCTTCGGTTGAACTTTCAACTTGTGAATCCGCTTCAGCGCATACTTGCGCCCATCATTGCGGCCTTTTGCCATGATTACCAATCCACTGCAACCCTCACCGAGCACCCGCTTTGGAAAGATCTCGTAGTCATCCTCAAGTTGGCGGCCACCTGAACTAGCACTGTGGTAGCGTGCATGAGTGCTTGCCGCATTGAAGGACATAGCTTTGGCCCTGTCCAACGAAATCGTCAAGTTGTCGGTGGAAGTCTTTCTTGCCACATTTGACTCGTTGCCCTGTGGACTCTGGCCATCTTTGGTGGTGGCTTGCTTCGCCACGCACACTCCCATCTGCAACAACAATGCGCGGAGCCACTGTCGCTGCACGAGGCTTGAATTCGCGTGACGCAAGGTCACAAGCCACTGTGCGTACAGCCGCTCATGAGCTGAGACAGTAGCATTACAACTAACACCGTGCTTGAGCATTACATGATGGTAAGCACATGCAGTTACAGAATCACATGGAATTGCTGCGCTTAGCTGCGACATCCCGAATCTCATGACGTAGGGCGTAGGGCCTTTCTTTCCATCTTCCTCTTCCTTGTTTTCCACATTGTGCTCGGAGGACTCTTGGGTCTCTTCTGGTTCTTCATCCATTTCATTCCTTTGGCTGTTGGCCAAGGTCCAACATTGCGAGATCAGCTTCAAGCGGGACGAGTAGTTGTTGCGGATATAGATGAAGGCCCCGCCGATGTAGTTGAACATTCTGCAGAGCGCGATCCGAACATCCATTGTGAAAAGGTCGCCCAGGTCCGCAGCAAACAACTCTACAAGGGCATCTCGGAAGACCTCAATACGTGGCACCGTCACCTCTGTGGTCAAGTGCTGGAACCCTAGGGTGTCCACCAGGTTCTTGAACTCCTCCGGGTAGGAAAGCTTTGAGATGAGGAGGGCCAGGCTGTTGGCGAACTTCATCCCTTGAACCTAAGAAGACGTGAGGCACCGAATCCCTGCGACCGTCGATGAAAAATGGGCATTGACTCTGACTCTGACGCCCTCACGTAAGGTCGAGACAGCCCTGGGTGTTGTCCACAGCGACTGCAGGCTCGGAGCGGCCTCAAAACACTTCACCCTAAGTCTGTCTGAGGGCATAAACACCTGCGCTGAGCAGAAAGAAGGCTCCGCCTCGAAGAGTGTGGAGTAGACGGCTTCCCCTGCTGCTTCAGGCGAGCCGGCATTCTGCACCAGCTGGGCGAATCCACCCTGCGCCAAGTCGAACTATGGAGGCTACCATATGGGACATGCGTCTTGAGTCTTGCGAGTCTTCTAGGCCTAGCCTAGGCGTGTGTACCATGTGAATATATGTTACATCGGAATCGTCGAGACACACGAAATGAGTGACGGTTCATGCTGTAACCCTGGTGCGGCATCCGTACTTGAGAGGCTTCTGCTTGAACTTCACAACTCAGAAGTCTGTCGCGGTTGCGCTTGGCAGCACTGCGAAGCCTGCACTTTGGCAATTTGTTCTGGTGGCAATCGCAGTTCTTCAAAGGTGTCTGTGATCACCTGGGCGATGTAAGGAACAGGCACAAGCCCGTGAAACAAGGAACTACCGATGCACCCCCGGCCTCCAGACACGTCGGATCAGTTATTTCGTCTTCGTAGTAGCCATCCCCGAAAACCTGCAGCAATCACAATGCGCCGGATCAGAGCTCATGCAAAACAGTGCAAGCTAAGCTTGGCGTAGTTGACCCGTGTCTACGAGCGATGCACACTGCAAAGCAACCACACAAGTCCCAAGTGCCGGAGTCAGATGGCTGTGGGACATGATTGTGCAACTGCTCTCACACAATGCATGCAGCAGCCTAGCTCCAAACCGAAACAAGCCTGCCCATATGCCATACGCTGAAGCTAAGTCGCGTCTTCTTCGACGACAGCCCTGGGCGAGTCTTCCAAGTCTATTCGCTCGGTTCGCTCCATGCGCACATCGGCATCCCATTGGTCCTGCGCGTTTCTGATGCTTGCCGATGCGTGTTCATGCTTTCCGCACAAGTGGAAGTTGACATGCTGGGCAGGTTCAGGGGACGCTCCTCATCGCCGAAATTGGCAACTTCCTCTGCACGCTCGGCCTCCACATATTAATCGCTCCACTGTTGCCGGCCAAACTGGCCATGCAACTTAAACATGCTTTGCAGCTGCATCCCCCAGACAACCGCAAAGAGTACTGCAGCTACTTTTACAGCGACTTCCCCATCTCCCCAGCTGCAAGGACATAGAGACCATGCCTTAATGTCATGGCTGCAGCCTGGCATTACCACGAGCCTGGGGGTGACATGGGGTGACCCTATCCCCCCCCCCATCCGTGTCGGTGAAGGATCCCATCTGAGCCCCCCCTGCACATTCCAGAGCACACCTGACAGGTTTTTCTGACTGAGTGTAGTTGGACTTTGCCTCCGGAAAGTCAAGCCACAATTCGCAGCACGAAGCAGCCACTATGGAACGATTGCCAATGCTTGTGACTTATGCCACACAACGAGACATGATTGGGTTCATGGGGCTCGTGCACGGGAATTTCCAGACCTCTTCGAGCATTGCAGCACGATGCGAGATGCATGTTGCTGGACTCTCAATTCTCAGCGCTTGTGGTTCTGGGTGTGCTCGGTCTGTTCCCGGACTCTCTCTGGATCTGCACTCCTTGACCTAGATCTATCCTATCAACACCTTCTCTACGTCGTCGTCCTGGCCGCGGCTATGCACGGCTTGCACCCGGCAGCGTTGGGTTGTTCCGGTTGGCCATTCTGGTGTAAAAACTGCGGTGTTCACTGTGCCCCCGCTGGACGAAGAAGTCGTCAGTGCCTGGCTTTAGTGCTGTCGACGATATGTCCCCTTCATGTCCTGCCTGCGACCTCGAAGCCACTTGGGCTGCTTGGGTCGGCTTGACATGGCTTGACGGGATACGCTGCAGGGCGAAGCCTGGGGTGGGGATTGAGGGGGGCGGCCTTCTGCCGCCTGCACATGTCCCAATTCCTGAATGGCTCGGCTTCGAATTGCATGATCCCACACACGCGAGGCATGCATTATGATGTGGCATGCTCAAAGTCTCAGAGGCTGTGGCACAGCTAGAATCTAGGCCTACTTACCTACGAGTACCACATCGTATTGTTTTGAGGTGCCCTGGCAGCGAGTATTGGGATCTGTGCAACACCGGCCAACCAGCAGGCCTGCTCTGCCTCTGACACATAGCTCCCAAGACTGCCTTCGTTCTCGTCATCATCATCCATGACAAGAGCCTGGCAACTGACTTGGCATCTTGTGTTTCAGGGACCTTCTTAAAGCTGTGACAGGGCTGCGACCAAGAGAGGACTCTGAGCCCTTTTGCTACACTACCCTCAACTACTGCAGAATGACAGCCTTGCATGTAGATCGAGGCCCCGTCAGGCAATCTACGTCTGAGCCCATAGCGGCGACATGTTTGTAGTTCTTCGTAGATAGATGCATAAGTGTCTTGAGTGCATGCGAGTTTTCGCACAATCTCGCTTGCCTGGACACATCGTCTCCATTCTCGTAAGCCTGCGACCAATGACCAAGCAATGCCTTCTTGAAGCTTTTGCTCCCACCTCGGTCAGAAACGTGGCTGTGCGATTCTGCAGTGTCAAGGCCCACTTCAGCACGGGCACCAGGCTCACACTCCAAATCCGGTTGCGATCCCACGCCTGTGAAGATGATGATGCACACTATGCGACAGTCGGAGGGCTAGGCCGGCGGCAGAATCAAGAAAAGCTGTAGCTCAGCTATATTCGCCCGTCTGAAAATCTAAAACAGCTGATTACGGGCCTGCAACAGGACGAAGCAGTAAACAAGCACGGGCCAAGCACCCTCGAAGAATCTCCGAGAAGCGAAAGCACATGACTTTGGAGCCGCAGAGCTTTCCCCAAGAGCCACTGCCGAGCTTCAAGGCCCGATCGCCTTGCCTGATCCCATTTCGTGACCGTCTTGGCTGCTGCCTCGCATCAACAGCGGCAGCAACAGCAAGACAGCAAGCCCAGCAGAAAGACAGAAAGACTGATGCTGCACCGAATGGTTCCACAGCGGTTTGTTCATGTTTACAATGCCTACAGTCTTGAGAAGCATCAATGAAACTATACGATACCTGAATCAAGAATCTGCAATGAGACGATTGCAAATGCTGCCCCGCATGCGCTGCGTTGCAAAACCTCAAGGAACAAGATCTGGAAGGACACGCAGGCGACAGGAGGGGCTGAGTTTTTCTCGGCTCTGCGCGAACTTTTATTTCTCCAATGCATGAACCAGAAGGCATGACACTTCCTCGAAAGCGTCCCATAGAGAGGCTGAGAACCACATAGGCAAATGAGGTGCGCTGGGTCCCCCAACAGCAAGACCAAACTGTCTTGTTGCCTAAACGGAGTGCACAACCCTTCAAGATCGTTAGAAACGATAACGAAACAAACACTTGTTGCAGACAGATCCTTAAAGACCGCATCTGATGCAGACATGTAGGACACTTCCATGCTGTGACAGTCTTTGACTAGCTCTGTCGAGATTTGTCATCGCTCAAGGTGGCACATACAGCTACGGCTTGCCCAATGCTTCGCCTTGCGTAATCTCCCGCTCGACGTTCGGCGATACAGACAAAAAGGACACAGCCATGCTGTGTTAGTGTAACCATGTGTACTTCCTTAATAAACTGTCTACTGCTCTTGCTCATCTTTTCTGTTTGCTTGATGATTTGTCAACCACTCGTTTAAGGCATGCATGTGTATACAAAGCATACTAGCGGCAACCGAAAGAGAGACAGAAACCTGCAAGGGGCGTGGAATCAACATGTCGGATCAGGCAGCTCCACTTAGTTCGGAGTTTCCAGCCTTTGCTTTCGACCCCTTTTGTTGCATTTTGACCTCGCTAGGGCAGGCAAACACGCAAGCCCACCGTCGTTTTGAGAAGCACTTGCGCTGATGGCTACACTCCCTGGTTGAGGCAGGTCGCGCGAAGCCCACGAAGCTGTGGCTGACCTTGCACGGGCACCTCAAATCGAAGCTACAAGAACTGACTACTGTGCCCCGAGGCCAGCTTTCATCATATGTGGTATGTGCACGACGTACTAAACGGGTCACGAGCAGCGAGTGGCTGACGGCAGTCAGCAATGGCAGACAAATAAGTAGTCTCATTACATATACCGACCTGCCAGTGCAACGACCTTTTTCAGAAGATCATCGCTGATCAAGTTTCGAATAGAAGTGCACGCGCTTGCGTGCGCATGCGCCTAATCCGTACACCCACTCCATGCTGCCTTTAATTGCAAGCACAAGTCTTTCTTCCGGATCGCCTGCGCTCACAAGCGCCGGGCATGGGCTGTCTGACTTTATTGCTGCAAGCACGGTTGAACCGCACGCGGTGATACAAATGATCTCATCAGCCTCTGGAACCAGGACGACCTCTGTAGCCCCCTCCACCATAGGAAGCGTATCCTCCGCCAGGACCGCGCGCGTTGGGACCGGCGCTTTGGGTTCTTTGTGATTTATGTGGGGCATACTGGTGCCTCCCGTCCCGGCCGTCGCGGTCATGGCGGCTCCGTGATGCACGGTGTCGGTCGCGGTCGTCACGCCCAGGTCCCTGACCATATGCACGTTTCTGACCCGCTCCACCAGCGTCTCTTGCATGAGACCGGGGAACGGGAGGAGCAGGTGGGGGCCGGTTGCCGCGGGGGACATCTTTGCGGCTCTCTCCACCTCGATTGGACCTGTGGTCCCGCTCGCCTCCACCGCCACCGCCGCCGCCTGCAGCCCACCTGAGATCACCGCGAGCTGGAGGAGCACCTGCTCGTGGTGCATTGCCTCGTTGCGGGGCTTTACGTTCGAAGCCCCTGCCGCCTTGTCGGCGATCGTCAGCTTGAAACTGACGTGGGGCGTGAGCATGAGCCTGTGGCTTCTGCAAACGCAAGGCTGCTGTCTGATCTCCAGCATCGAGCTTGCGAAGGCGGTCGCGCCGGTAATCTTCCGTCAGCCTGACGAAGTTTTCCAGTGGAGTGTCGTCTGACAGCTGCGGATCTAGGACGGAATTGTTTGGCAACACCTCAATGGTGTCTCTGACCATTCGGAGGAGTTCCGCAATCGACTCAACTCCGTAGTTTCTGAGGGAAAGCTCTCTCCCCCAGAACGTTTCGAAATAGAACTGCGTGTGGCTCTCGTGGAATGAGACCTGATGCAACTTGGTGTCTTCGGGCTACACAAGCAAAATGCATGACAGCTTAACACTTTGCGACAATGAGGCGCCAACCCGTCCGGGGTCGTTCATGCAGTGTTTGTACCCATGGACAAGAACATGCAGTTGAAACCGCAGTTCCAACATCATCCAATCTTCCCAAGTGAACTTTGAAAACAACGGTTCGCCCGTGCCGATGTCCAACAAGTCCTCCAGCGTCCAAGGATCCACATCGTCGCAACTGTCCGGCGGCTTCTGCGGCTTGGGGGGCTCGTCCTCATCCTGATACAAGCGATGGGCACGTCATGAATGGTCATGGTTTTAAATGCCCCCCTACGCTTGTGCCAGTTGCCATCGAGCATCCAAGTCCACAACTTTCTCATCCAGTCGGCCGACTGGCAATGGCTTCTCCTTTTCCTGAGGCTGCTCCTCCCGTCGACGCCGTGCATCGTCCTCGAGGCGCCTGACTGCCAAACTGCGACATGCAGCTAATCGAATGTTGTCACTACAATGTAATGCACTTGGAATACCGCCGGCCCGCCTCCTTTTAAGTGGATCTTGCCAGTCTTCAAACTTGCGCTTCCACTTCATCATGGACTGTTGCCACAGCTCGGCCTGTTTCTTGAACCATTCAGTGGGCTTCAGATCCTCCACCCTCTGAGTCAACTTTCTTTCAGCAATCCACTTCTGCATGTGCTCCAAGCACTCCTTCTCACCTTGCCACATGAACTGGATCTCCTGGAAACCCTCATCTGCAGTTGGCAAGCTGAAGTCAGAAAAAACCTTCGCCAGCTCTTTCTCGGGAATGTCACCATCATTCTTCTTCTGGAACCAAGACTGCATTTCACAGTCTGTCAGCTTCACTTCGTCGACCTTGGATTTCACTTCCGCTTCCAGCTCTGCCGAACTCACAGCTTGCGACCCATTATCCCATTTTGAAGGCCGCTTGGCTTTTCTTACTTCGGCAGCGACCTTATCTTTGCGAGCTTGAAGAAGATTCTCGCGAACCTCTACCTTGAAGTCCTCCGGTGGCTCTCCCATGACAACCATGGCCACACGCTTGAAATGCGGAGCATTGAAAGCCGCGAGTGCCTTTCGACGATCTTCTGCCAAGAGGTTCCTCTGCACCTCCATGACAATGTAGTTTCGATGCAGGCGCGGAGCAATAGCATGAAAAACCTGTCTGGTCGTGCCACCGTCCAGCTCCTTCAAGCCGAAGTCCATGGAAGGTTGGTCGTTGAAATTGCGACCGTGCCCCTGGGACCACAAGCCACTCTTCATAGCCCACTCCTTGACACTTCGACCAGAAAGCTCTGTAAACTGACCCTTTTCTTTGAAATTATCGAGCCATGCAAAGGTCCCCTCATCTGGCAGGCCGATCGGAATGAGAACCTGCAGCGGCATTTATTGAACTTGCGACAAGTACCGGGACTAGTATGACAGCGGGGACTGATTCAGGGCTGCAGGCTCTAACTGTGTTTGGCTAACACATCTTGTCATGTTGGCCATGCCTGGCACTGACTCTCCTTCACGTCGTGGGATTCAACATCCTCCTGGGCTGCATCTTGCAGCGTCCGACAAGCGAACGGCAAAGGTGCAAACGGCATGTGCCCGGAGAAGTTGGCATGAAGTGTCACCTCGGAATGCAGCCACAATGCAACATGATACAAGCACATTTTCGCTAAGAGCTCATGCCGCTTTCTCCGGCAGAATGGAGATTTTAGAGCCCATGGCCTATGCGACCTCTGACAAACTAAATGAGCCTTCTGATCAGCAGCTGTCTTTGAGTCCGCCAAGCTGCATTCTTAAAGTTGACGAGAGGGAACAGCGTCTTGCCCTTGAGAGTCTCGGGCAAGCACTGCGGTCTTCCCAAACGTTCGCCATTGACGAAGAGGCTAAGCGTGTTGGCATTCGGACTCTGCGCGTCTAGGTTCAAGAGAACTCCGATAACAAGCTGCCTGTCCAGCCGGATGCGATCGTTCAAGCCATCCATCCAGCTCTTTCGGCCATCCTTGCATAAGCAACCTTCTGAATCGAAACCCATGCTCCGCTCATCGTCACCCAAAAAGAGGGACGAGCCCTCTGCACAAAAGCCAACTCCGCAGAACTGCCTTGGGACACGCTGCTTTCCATTTTCGACTGACCGACGCAGCTCGACGATTCGCACTTCGAAGAGATACCTGCCATCCTTCAGTCCAGCGGTGGATCGGGCGCATGCTACTAAGTGCTGAAAGCCACGGTCACTGACCGGCATTAGAAGCTTGCCATCGGGAGTCATGACGTTCAAAGTGGAGTGAAAGGAACTGACAGCAAAGGTGCCCGGTTCAACCCTTTCCCTGTCATCCGTCGGTGCATCCTCCTCGCACTCAACGTACGGCTGCTGGATTTCCTCCTTGCCTTCCCATTCCGGAACGTCGGCCTCCTCTGCCTCTGCCGGATCTTTCTCTGATTCTTCCAGATCCACCTCGCAGCGCCCTGGGTGATTCGTGTCCTTGGAACTGGGATCCTGGTCCTTTTCGTCCTTGTCCTGGGGTGCTTCGGCTGTGTTGTGATCCTGCTCTGCAGTCTCCAGGTCTCCATGGTCAACCTTCACGTCACCCCTGTCAGACTCACCGCCTGCACCCCCCAAATCTTGCTCATCGTCCTCTGCGGGAGGTCCGTCTCCCTCCTCCTGGACTTCTTCCATGGGTTCGTCGCGATCTCCATCTAGCTGATCATCTTGCTGCTCTTGTCTCTCGCCCGGCTCTGTCTCATCTTCCATCTGCTCGTCAGCTGGGTCCTCCTCTAGCTCGTACCGGTCTTGTTCACAATGTTCTTGCTGGTCATCTGGCTGCTCATCTGGGGGGTCGCTATGTTGGCTTGCCTGCTCTTCTGGCGGTTCGTCTTCCTGCTCCTGAGGGGCTTCGTCCATGTCCTCCTCCTCGTTCTCTGCTTGGCCAGCATCGGCTTCGTTCTCACCCTGATCTGCGTCACCGTCTGGGACTTGCTCCTGTGGCTGCGCGGCTGTGAGTCAATGCCGCAGTGCCACACTTTCCTAACACACGCACTTCGATATTCAACCGGAGCCCTGTCCTCATCTTCAGCCATGAGTTCTCACCTTCCCACTTCGTGGCACGCGCTTGGGCCCAAAGCAAACCTGCAAACGGCCTTGGTTTCCTGCTGAATGGCAAGCGAGCACGTGCATATCACGAATCATGTCGACATTCTCTAAACAGCTCACAGCTCCGCACGATCCAGCCATCCTCTGGAGGAACGGAGTCTTCTCCTGAGGCTGCACAGGATATTTCAGCATGTTGTTGTTTTGCCTCCTGCATGGCTGAGTACACGAAGCAGGGCAATAGGCAACAAGTCTGGGATGAATTCAACCTGAAGTGTTCTCAGGCGTCTGTGCTATCCTGCCATCATAAGTTACAAATTTGTGTTCTCTCTGTCTTGCTTGCACTCAGCCAAGGAGAGGCATGCACCCCCCCTGCGCGCGTGCGCGCACTGGTCTTTGTCTGGTCTCTCTCTCTCTCTCTCTCTGCCGTTGCATCCACTTTGTGTTGCGGCCTGCGATTTCAGCTCACAACATCAATTGCAGCATGATTGGTTCAGCAAAATGCCGTGAATTCCTAACAGCATGTGGAACAATTAAAGCTCTTCCAAGTAGGTGGGATGACAAGTCTGAGGACACGGAGCGTCCTCTAGCAAAGGCATAGGCATCGTTGCTACCTGACTGCGTGGTTCGTGATCCGGCACAGGGTTGCGGGCAGTATATGGCAGTGGCCCCACAGCAACTACGGTTTGCGTCATGTGCAAAGTCCTCCTCGCAGGTCGAAGAGAAAACATCAGCATCTTTCCATGTTCTCTTTGCATGGGAAAGATTCGAGCCGCTTTTGCAGCTACCCCTTTGGCAACAGTGGCTTGGAAAGGCTTTCAGCCGCGCCAGCTGGCTTCTGCAGCTGTGTTTGTTGATTCAGCCGAGTCAAGATTTTAACTCGCTCCTCGTTCAGAGACACAATCGTGCTCATTTGCTGGGCGGCTTGCACCTGGTAGCCATGTCTGAGCCATATGACGCCAGCAGCCGCTGCCAGCAGAAATAGCCCAGCAAAGAAAGCGCCGTAGACTTCTCCGATCCTGAGGCATGTGATGAGACAGGTCACAGATGCCTGTCGCGCACAGAATTAGCAGTTTGGGTGGTTGAGCCATCCCACATAGCGGTTTTACAAGTTTACCAGGGGCTCACTCTTCCTTTTCTTGGTAACGGATTCCATTTGTTCAAAAGTGGTCGTGAATGAAATTTTCTGCAACCCTGGCTTTCGTTAGTGGATTTGCAACATTCTGCATCCATAGCACTCATAGCACCCCAAAGCCAAGCGTGCAGTAAAGTTCTGAGCAGAAGTTGCAAGGCTGAATTTTAAAGCGCAAAGCGCAGAGTGGAATGTCCACCGGCAGCTGGGTGCCTTCGACTTCAAAATTGGCAGGTCCCATTGAGAAACCTCCAGAAACGGCTCTTCAGAAGCAGGAAATGCCATGACCCGAGTGTCCTTGAAGCCCGAACAGCCGCCAGATGGTCACAACCCTGTGGCTGTTGCCGAGTGTCGCCTCGTTGTGAAGTGTCTCGTCAAGGGCGTGCTCGGCCTCAGGATGCTTAGTGACACCTCTGAGACCCAGGAGAGACATCGGCGAATTCTTCGCGCGTGGCCGGCCTGCGCTTCCTTGTGCTGCGCAGCCGCTTTCTTGGCCTCGGCCTCGGCAGCCTGGGCTTCTGCCGCCGCCAGGTCTCTTCGAAGATCTGCCAGCCTGAACGGCGCATCTCTCATCCATATCCACTCCTATCCCAGACCTCTTGCCTGTTGGAGCCTCATCCTAAAATAGCCTGAGCCCGCCGCTGCTCTGCAGGCGTTTCCTGCCAGGATTTACAGAGCACGCATCTCCAATCACTGCATGCAGCACCTCTCCACTCTCCTCTGCCACTCCTTTTGGCCGTTTTATGGGCGAAACGGCACCTACGGTCACAAAAGCCAGGAAATGTGAAGCTAGGCTCGAAGCATGTTTGCAAACACTTCGAAGTAGTCTTTGCTTTATTGATAGTTCCACTGTATGACGCAATCTTGCGCAAGCCTGCCACTTCCTCCTTCCCATCTGTGCCTGGAGCAAGGCATGAACTTGCCACCTCAACTGCTTCAACTCATGGAGTCACCTGTCAGAAACACCAGATACACCAGCACCGCGAGGGGAGCTCTGATCCACATTCTTAGCATAGCGTCGGCTTAGCAAGCAGCACTCTTAACTCCTAACTCTTAAGACCTGAAGGATACCTGAACCTGGAGGATACGTGAATGCTTTCGCAAAAGAATCTGGCGGAGTATCAGAGTTAATTAGCATTTTGCATTGCCTGCTGATACGATGACCCGCTTTATGTGGAGTCTGCTTGTGTCAGAACCGACCTTCGTTCCATCTTGAGCCACACTCCACGTCTGCTGATGTACATGCACTAGATGACGAAACAGCTGTACTCAGATCTAATGCACTCGCAACTAGTCACGAGTCAGTGACCCTGAGGCTCAAACCAATCTTATCGCAGAACCACCATCCCGACCTCAATGGAATAGGGTCTCAGTGAAGCAAACATCGTCCTGCATGGCCGATGCCCTGGCGGACTGCAGGTTCGCTCCTTCCAGTAGAAGAGGTACACCATGGCCTCACAGCTGATCACAGCATTCGCAGCTCACTGACCCGTGCAAGACTCCAGAGTTCAGCCGACCTGCGCTCTGACTGCGCCTGCCTTTCGGAAGACCTGCTGGCCTGACACATGTGCGCACCTTCTAGCAACTACTGTAGTTTGGACTCCTTGCTTCGAGTCATCTCTGAGATCAGCGCCATGATGTGGGCCTCAATCAAGCACTCCGGCTCGTCATTGCGATGTGCACGGCGACTTCTTGGGCTGCGGGCGTTTTAACGGCACATAGAAACCAGTCAAGAGCTGAACCTTGCCCAACCACCCACACACTGAACTTCCTGAAGAACTCACGACTGAGAATCACACCCCTTCGATGAGCAGGTCGCTAGGTGCCCATGCATCTTGGTCAAAGCTTACTTTGGCCTGAGTCTCACTTCAACATACTCGCAACACCGGAACAGCCGTGTCACTTTAGCCTGGCATCTTGAAAGCTTCGCCCACAAAAGTGACGCACAAGTGGCCCTCTGTCTGTGGCGACAAGTTCTGACAACGCCTGGGTGCTGCGCCACTTGCGTGGTGTCCTTGCCATGTTCCATTTTGCTCTGTGCTCCGACTCTTACACTGCTGTTCTGTAGGGTATATTGCTCTTGCAAAAATACTTGGTTGCGGAAAGACAACTGGGGTCGTGGAAAACAGCTCACGGCTTTGATAGCACCGCTGCCCGCTTCTCTTTCGGAATGACGCATCTGCCTCATGCTCGTGGGTACCTGACATGCTTAGGCGTAGAGATGTGCTCGACATGCTGAAAGCTTCAGCGAAAGGTGGCAGCTTCCCCTACCAACTCCATCAACACAGCATTCGTGAAACAGTCTCGTGTGCATCTGTTCGCCTCAGCTTGAGGTTCCCTCCTCACTCTTCTTTAGTTTAACACTGCAACTGAGTTGGTCACCTGCCACTTTGGCAGGGTCTGGCTGTGAGACGGGTTGTAACCTCATGTACCAGTACGTTTGCAGGTCTTGGAGCAGCCAGTCTGTACAAACATGTTTCGGCCGAATCGAATTAAGCCCACTCGGCGGCGAACGAGGGCAGCGACGGCAAGGGCGATTCCCTCACAATCGCACTTAAGCTACGATGGTGGATGGTGCCTGATCGACCTGCGAAGGTACAAACAAGAAGAAGACTACAGTAAGGAAAAGCAAACAAGTGGACGGGTTGCTTGAGTGTCAGTGAGCACCTCAATGCTTTGGCAACACCATGGCGAAAGCCAGCGCTCCAGCGTCGTGACCTGGGATAGTTAGGTTGCGACATCAACGACTCGACAAATGCAATCTGTGCTTGTGTGCGAAAATCATGTGCTTACATGTTTCCAGTGTTTCTTCTAGCAGCCGTGGTGCAGTCAGATGCCTGGCAGTGACCCTTCAGATCTTTGGAGAACATTTTTCGAGGACGCGGCGCCAGGTCCTTCTTGGCACTCATCTTCAGCGATAACCGTCCTTGGGCTTTCTCCGTTCTAACCCTTGCAGGTGCGAAAGCGCAAACGCCCAAGGTCACATGCCTCTTGAAGGATGTCAGAAGAGTCAGGGCTGACGACTTCGATCTGAGCAGGACGTGGAAATCAGATAGATCCGTGCTATGGCCAATCGTATCACACGATACTAAGTCGCACAGCCGCCTTAAATGTGATGAAGACTCACCCCCTCTCATGCTCGAGTCTGGACCGCTGTGTGGCAACCTCGGAGGTTCCAATCAGATTGAGTCATGTCAAAGGCTTCCAATCTGCGCATGGCGAAGCCATTCTGGTCTATAACCACTGTGAGTCACCCGACGAAAATGGTTGCACCTCCCTGTTTCGTGGCGCGCCCTCCCCTTCCTCCAACAATGTTGGCATTGACGCTGTGGCCCTACTATCACAATTCGAGACCCTGTGTGACAAAGCAAAGCAAATTCAGCAGAGTCTTGAACCAGGATGATGGTGGGAATCTGCTCAGCGCGGCACAAATCCTTCAGCGGTTTGTCCTCAACTCCTGTGGCGCGCGGCTAGGACAAACACTCGGTGGCACGCAGCTTTGAAAGAATGCCGAAAATTGATTTGGCTGTCCTCGAAGATCTATCTCCACTTTAGATCCACGGGAGCCTTCAGCAAGGCGCCACAAGCTTGGAAGGAATTCTTGGCTGCCTCTCCGAACATAGTATGTTGACTCAGCCCGGGTCGCATCGTGACGGTAGGGTACGCCAATGAGATTTGCCAGCGGCCTGGCCTTCAGTCCCAAGCCACCAGCTGACGGGACGCATGCTACGCGGGTCGGCTTGTCAACGACTGCAACCGCTAAAGCAGCTTGTTCTCCGAGCTCTGAACATTTCAAGGATATGCTCGAACTGCTCTCCAGCATGCTTGAAGTACACGTCTTGGCAGAAATCAGAAGCAGTTCACGACAAATTTTGCGGTAGGTCAGCCAATTCCTGACATTGGTTACACCGGGCTCCAACACCAAGTCGGCACCAACCGTGTGGACAGCTCCCCAACATATTCCAACCACCAACGAAAACTTGACAAGCGAGACTTATGGGGCACCGACTCACGCAGAATTACACAAGCACAGGAACTCCCTGGCAATACTAACATCATCTAACATCAATCGAAACAACGCCAGCAGCCGACTCGACTGTTTGCATCTAAGGAGCACAATAAGACATATGAAGACACCGAATCACGCGGAACAAAAAGAAAAAGTGTAAAGTACAGACAATAGAGTCAATAGAGTCGATATGATCATCTCACGAGCCCGCATGCAAGCATACACTCAAACGATTGACATAACGATTACAGATCACCCATTACCACCCAATACCACTTTGCCAATAAGAAGTGTTTGTACGACAGAAGCATAGAAGAAGTTCACCAAAACAATAAGAACCAGGGAGAGTACTGGCGCCAGCTGTTAAACCACACTCGATCTCGTCACCGACGGACCACCGATCGCTGCACCTGCAGTGCGCGAGCTTTGAGTGAGCCGTGCGATGGCAGGAGTGCTTTCAAAAGCATCCCTTTCGTCTTGCCATGTTTCATAACGAAAGAACCGTACTCTTGAATCTGCTGCTCGGATCTGCACTGTTCTTTCGAAACGTGGCCTGGCAGCAGCGTTGCCCGAAAAGGAGCAGGTGGAGTAGAGTCTGACTCCACAACAATTTGTCGCTAAAACAAGTCGAAGAAACCGTTGACGAAGGATTGCCCATGACCGCCATGAAAACCGACCTTGCATGAACGGCAGGAAGCTTCTGATCAAGGATATAACCCACCTAGACGCGGGCCTCACCGCGAGACCTGGCTTGTGCTTCATTCAAACTCCCCACCGCGGCATAGAGTGGGGCTTAAAAGAAAAACATAGGTCCGGTACCATCCGACCATGTCGCGATTGATGGTCTGTTCGCGTGCCTGCGCACATTGTTGAACCCGTCAAGGACGTCTGACCAAAACAGTAGTTGTGCCTTACTAAGCAGGACGAATCCCACCTGGCCCGGCGCGCAAAGACCAATAGCAATCTCACCAAACCTCGGCCAAGTCATCCTGTCCCAGCATGTACTGTAGCCGACTCGCCCGCCAGGGCACGTCCCCAAATGCAAGACTCGAAGTTTGAAGCTCTCGCCCGGTGACAACGGCACCCTTAGACATCAAATGCTATCGATCATGATCGGTCGGTTGGTGTTGCCAGGCTGGCTTAGCCTCAGACGAGCCTTGAGCAGTGCAAACCCCGTTTTGCATGCTCGGGCAACTGGCACTGAATATGCCGGCAGGTCCTTGCCAGCATTACGCATTGTTAGTGCAAAATGTGCAAAACTGCATCTTGCCACGGTCGTACCCTTCCAACCTGCTGGCACAAGGTCAGCGCCTACCGACCTCATGCATCCATTCATGTGCAAATTCGCGATTGCAGTCGGCACCCCCTCTCAGCCCCGCACGTAAGTTCCACGAACTTTTCACTTTCTGAATGGATTCCATCAGGAATTTTACAGATTTGCAGCTCCTGCTACCAGCAATCGTGCAGACGTCGCCATTTACATGCCGGATGCCGTTGCAAAGACATGTTGCGAGGTCGCTGCCGGTAGCTGAGCTGCTGCCGCCGCGGCCATGCATGCAGAAAGCCGGATCAGACGGTGTGACACACCCGCTGGTCATGCCAGTTGCTGCTGTGCCCCTACTGTCTACGTGAATGATGCACCTTGCCAATTCCGCCCGTGTATCATCTACGATTGGAATTGCCGTGCGCCGCGTGCAGCTACGGTAGAAGCAACACATGGGATTGACAAGATCAGCCCTGCCAGCAATTTTTTTCTGTTTGCCGCGCACCGTTTCCATGTCCGTTGGAGCTGCGAGTCTTGGTCCCGGCGCAGAGATTGCGCACTACCGGGCCCAAGAGTCTGGGAGTGGGAGGGCCTGCATCGGGACCTAGGCGACAGGCATGGCTCCAGCAACGGACGACGGTGCATCTTTTTTGCCTCCTGCATGGCTCTGGACATAAGGACCATAAGGATTTGTTGGCCACCCTGTCGTCGCATGAAGCTGGCAAGAACACGTGCTGCTACGCTGGGCTGGCCTGGCATTGGGTATGACTTGGTTGCATCAATACATGCTATGAGGAAGATGAGGAAGAAGCTGGAGCAAGCAGCAAGCATGCTGGCTTGGCCACGCGTTTGAAGTTGTTTCGCTTAGCTCCTGAGTTGATGGTTCCCCCGGAACCTGGTTTGGACACCTTAGTACCGGCGGCCTGAGCTGCACGAGCTCCTCGCGGAAGCGCGCTAGGAGGTTCCCGCCTCCGCTGTGGCGGACTGCGGCGGAGCAAGCCAGTTTCGTTTCACTTCGTGTGCACTGGGACCGGGGACTCCTCAACCCTTGCAGACTTGCAATTTGTCTTTTTTTTTCACGGACCTTTTTGCAAACTTGCAATCGTAAAAAGGTGCGCGGAGAAAAAAAAAACAAGTGCGTTGCGAACCGCACTCCGCACTGGCTTGCAGCTGATCGCCGACCGCGAAACGCCACAACTCGAGCTCCGTGGCTGGAAACGCCTCGCACCACGCATGCTCCTTTTCCGAGCCGCTGGGGACGCTCGTGTCGCCCCTGCGGAGCTGGACCGCCGCTGCGAGCTGTTCGCGAGTGGGGCCGGAGTTTTCGCCGAGCCATCGGCCCTCACTTCCGTAGCCTGGCCCTGGATTTGGGCGAGAAGCACAAGGACACCGTGAACAGCAGAAAATTGTCTGGGGTCCGATGGAGAATCCAATGTGATGTGTTCCCCAACCCAACCCCGACGTCCTCGAACCAACCCTTCGCCGAGCTCGGCGGCAGGGGGGAGCAACTTCGACGCCGACGACGACTACTGTAGCCGACAGCGGCGCGCTCGGTCCAACTCGGGCTAGGTTTGGGTGCGCTTGCGGCGCGCGGCGGCGGCGACCGCGCAGCCAGGCTGGACGTCGGCGCGCGGGTGGGCGTCGCCGCGTCTGGTGAGGGGGGGAGACGATGGTCGCATCGACGGCGAGTTGGGAGCCTCATGCCAAACGGGCAAGCATGGGCAAGCCGTTCGCCACAACTTCGATGCGCCGCTCGTCGGTGACAGGAACATCAAGGTTCATGTCTGCAAGCCGCACGTGGCGTGCGACCCTCGCGCCAGCTTCACGGCAGACGCGCGCGACGGCATGCTCCAAGGGCAATGCGCGGGTGGCGAGCACGCCCGACGTCGCACAGGTGGCGCGGTGGTCGCCGAGCGGGTCGAGCACACCGTGGCAGCTGCATCTGCGCGGTGCGAGCGGGAGGGGGAGGCGCAAGCGCCGCAGCAAGAGGACACGGAACTGCGCACTGGGGATGGTCACGTCATCGCGGGTGGGCAGAACGTTGAGGGCGCGGGAGGCGAATTGCCCTGCCTGCGAGAGCAGCAGCGCACAACACGCAGGAGTGAGGTCAGCAAGATGCCTCTCGTACGCGCGCTCATCGCACGCACGGGCAGCGACGCGTCGCCATCCCCGGAACGGCCAGGGGTCGTCAGCACGGTCACGGGCGGAGGGGACGGCGACGGCGCCGGAGCAGAGGGCGGCCCATTCTGGCGCCTCGTAACCAACATGGCGCAGCTGTGCCTGGGCGTGGATTGCTGCGGCGGCCGAGGGCAAGGCCCCGTCGCCTTGCAAGGCAGCGTGGAGACGGGCGGCCGCAGCAGGCGCCCTGGCCTGGATGACGGGCAGGTGTCGTCGCACCAGGAAGCCCAGTGCGCCGCATAGCGGTCAGCGCTGGCGGAGCGGAGACCGAGCCCGCCGAACCGCTGAGCGAGTTAGGCAGCGCTGAGGCTGGTGGGTGGAAGGTTGCAGGTCCTCTACACCGGGGATGCGCTTGAGGAGCCGGTCCTGGTCAGCGCGCTTGCGGCGGAGATGGCGCGCGACGAACGCATCATGCCCCAAAGGGGATCCGAGCACATTGAGGCCTTGGGATTCCGGCGGGAGAGTCCAGTCGCCGACCCCGACGCTCTCTTCGCCATCGCCAAGGTCGCTGATGTTGGGGGGCTCCTCGCCGGCAGCGTTCCAAATCCGCGTCTTGCCTTGGTGTAGGCGGATTCTGGCCCGGTTCCACAACGCAGACGCAAGAGCATCGTAGAGCGTGCGGACGCGCTCGGGCGCGGCGACGATATAGGTATCGTCGAGGAACGCGAACACGGCTTCACCGTCCTGGACGTGGCTCTGGAGGTCGCGGAGGGCCTCATGCTGCGCTAGCGCGTAAAGCGCGGGCATGAGTGGATCCCCCTGTTCGCCGCGTTCCCCCTGCAAAATGTCAGGTGCGTGATGGCAGTCATCGTACCAGGTGTACGCACTGGGTGCTGCGTAGAACTGGCGCGCAAGGGGCAGGAGGGGCTGGAGCCTTGGAATTTGGTTCCATAAGGACCCTACACTAAGCCGGTCGCCGCACATATCCATACCCATGCGAAAAACTCTGAAAGCCATGTTTGTTTCGGTTTACCCCGCCTCCGAAGATCAGTACCCCTTTGTCGGGGGGGGGGGGTGAGGCCCCCCCTCCCCCCTTATAAGGCTGAATTGAATCCGTTTCAGCCACCCGCATGAAATAGAATAGAGCCTAGGGGGGGGTGAAGGTTCCGTGAAATTTCAACAGGGGTGCTCGGAGTGGGAGGTATGTAGGCTTGGGTCCGCAGATCTGTCCATGCAGTGAAAATCTCGGCACTCGCAACCGCTTCCTTTTGCTTCGTCTAGCAGCTCCCTTGGTGCGCACAAGCCCCCGACAAGGGGGTACTGATCCGCACTGCACCAGACACCACCATGACCAGACACCACACACCACCAGAAACCAGCAGACACCACCAGACCACACCACAGCACTAAAAACACACCACAGCAAAGCAACGCACCACTACAGCACCACCACGGCAATGCACCGCCACAGCCCCGCCCCTTTGCCCTTGATGTGGCTCCTTCTACGGTCCGAGAAGCAGGCGCTTCGCTCCCTAGGGCCGAAGGCCGAAGGTCTCGGTCTCCAACAACGCGCGTGCGCACTGGCGCGCGTTGTTGGAGGCGACCAGTGGACAGTAGGCTACTGGGGTTTAGGGTTTGGGGCTTAGGGTCTAAACCTTAAACGAACAGCAATTATCTTGAAATAAAAAATGCTTCGATATCCCACGAAAGCCCTGAAATTTCAAGCCCGACCCCCACCCCCCAGCTTCGACCGAAGCTGCCCTGAAATATTTCAGAGCCTCACCCCCCCCCCCCCGTTTCAAGCCACAAGGGGGTGGTGATCTCCGAAGCCCATCATGCCATAGGCTGAGGCGTCCCATCATGGAAGGTACATGCTCGCATGACATCCGCGTGGAAGTTGCGCGATACTTGCGCGATGCACCTCGAAAGTAGCAAAGTAGCAGCTGTCGCCAGAAAACGATTCAAAGTTTCTCAGTCCAGCTTCCCGCAATGTTACATCCTTTCTCGGTACCAAAATGCCAACACACACGTTTTGTATCTGGTGATTTCCGCTGCCTTGCCTTTTCCTTTGTTATCTTTTTTTACGAACCTTTTGCCAATGCCCGAAGCAGCGCAATCCCAGTGCACAAGCCCAAAGCCAGGGCAACAGTTTACGGCAAAAAGCTGCGAAGGCAGCAAGCGCAGAGCACATTCACGCCACACGGCTGGGAAGGCGAGTCGGCGAGGATGTCGCCCAGAGGTGATCCCCCCTGTTGACCGTGCCGGTGGAGGGGCAAGGACAACACTTGGCAGCGAAGGAGAGGAGCGCAGACCAGCGGAGAGCCAAAACCGACATGGCGGCAGCGCGTGCGATCGCGTGCGGCACCCTGCCATCAAACGGACCAAGGCAGCGGCCTCGGCACTCCAACGCCCTTTCAAGGGCAATGAGCCGGCAACGGTTGGACCTGCACAGCTCGGGGTTCGCGCACCTTGGCCACATGTTGCATTGAGCAGGGCAACTCCGGCAGTACTCAGAAGCGTTGAAGTCACATCAACTTTTTATGGCCTTATGGTTCCCCCAAGGAACGCCGCCCGTCAACCAATAGAAAAAGTCACGTCAATGTACTTCCCGCAAGTAAACGTTCGACATCCAAAGAAAATTTGGATTGTGAGGGCGCATAAACTTACGAATCCCCAAGGAAACGCTAGTCACATCATGCCGTTGCACCGGTCGCTTGCAGGTGTTTGTGCAACAGTTTTTGCAAACAATCCCCATGTAAACGCTGATATTTCATTAACTTATATGAGCGCAGGGACGAGTACCTCATTACCGTCCGACCCCGAAGACATAACAACTGCAGCTCCGGAGCCTTTCCCCGAAGGAGACGCGCGCTCTGACTCGTTTCCGGGAAGTCATGAGTCATGACATTCTGTCGTTTCCGCAACTAGATGCTCGGGTTCAACCATATAGAGCAAGTGCACTTTGCATGGGAAAGTCGAAGCGGAAGTCATAACATTCGCCTTAATTCCCCAAGTGGACGCTCGATTTCAGAATCACTCGCTCCAGACACACATCATTTGGCATCACAATGCACGACAACCAGCCATTCCCCACGTAGGCGCTCGATTTCGCAAGCACTCACTCAAGACAAAGAAGAGTAAAATCACAGCACTTCACAACCAGCCATTCCCCAACTAGACGCTCGATTTCACAAGCACCCACTCCAGACACAGATTATTTGGCATCACAATGCACGACAACCAGGCTTTCCCCTTCCCATGCGGAGGTGCAGGTGTGCATCTCCAGCGCCAAACAGGGTGACCGAAACGCTTCCTGATAACAAGTCATTGCTATAAACAAGAAGACAGACGCACATCCAAAACGACAGGACATTGCCAGGAAGACGCTCGAACTGTCAGGCAAGCGGTGTTCCGAACGCAAACCTATTCCGCAACTAGACGCCGGCATCGCAACTGAAACAACACGATCCGACGCCTACGAAAAAATGATTTACGAAGGTGACGCCCCGAAATCACAAGTTCCATCTCAAACGTCATCAAACGTTGAACATGTAATTCCCGAGTGTGGACGCTGTTTGTTAAGATTTCTCGTTCTGCTTCCCCCGCGAAGGTTTGCAAAGGCTCTACACCTGTAAAACGCGAAGACTTATTACCCCTTTCGGGTATTCAGAGACACCAAAACCCTTCATTAAGGAATCTATTAGGGTTCCTTTATCTGGTCCTGTTGATAGTTTGAAAGGCATTCCTTAATTAAAGAATTTTGGAGTCTCTGGGTCGGTAGATAAGTAAAACAGCTGTAGAACGTTGCAAACTTCCTGAAATTCTTCCCCGATCTTGCTTGTGACATCCAGAAACGGTTAACTTTCCGGTTCAAGTGTAACATATGAAACACCAAGTAGACACCCAAAGGCAACGACCCCCCTCAAAGGCTTCCCCCAAGTACTGCTGGCCGCGGAAATGGAACGCAACGACTTCTACAGGTGGGAGTAGATAAGCTCTTTTTTGGACGTGTCTCCAAGAACAGATTACTTGAAACACCATGTTGCAACCCGCTTGAAGCCCAAACCCGCGTACCGAGTGTTGACTTTCGAGAGCAACTTCATTGTTGATCCAGATCTTCGTTTAATGGCGGTTTCTCATGAGGCGGAACCCTGAAACAAAAGAGTTTCGCTTAAGCATGCTGCGGCGTGCCTGACCAAGAAAATCCATTTGTATGGGGACCCGAACCCGATACCCCGGAATGATACCTGTACGATACCCCGAACGATAGCCCCAACCTCCATGATCAAGACACTTGCCCTTCCCTTTCTTTCGGCCTTTTTACGCGTGCTCAGCAAATCCTTGTATGCGGGCTACTTTGGATAGAAGCCGAGCAGCGAAACAACCCATCAGAACAGCCATTCCCTATGGAAACGTTCGATTTCACAGGGATCGTTGTTCAGCAAATCCCTGCTGTCGGGCTACTTCGTATAGAAGCCGAACAGCGAAACAGCACATCAGAACAGCCATTCCCCATGTAAATGCTCGATTTCACAAGGATCGTTGTTCAGCAAATCCCTGTATCCGGGTTACTTCGTATAGAAGCCGAACAGCGAAACAGCACATCAGAATAGCAATCCCCCATGCAAAAGCTCCATTTTACAAGGATCGTTGCTCAGCCATCCCCTGTATTCGGAGTATTTCGTATGGAAGCCGAGCAGCGAAACAGCACATCAGAACAGCCATTCCCCATGTAAACGCTCGATTTCACAAGGATCGTTGTTCAGCAAATCCCTGTATCCGGGTTTCTTCGTATAGAAGGCGAGCAGAGAGACAACATATTAGAACAGCCATTTCCCATATAAACGCTCGATTTCACAAGTATCTCAGTATCTCGATGTTAAGGATCTCGATGTTCACGTTGCCCGCTGCCTGGCCAAGCTTGCTCCAGCAAGGAGACGCGCCTCTCCCATCCTCTCCCGTCAACATGTCTGCGCGCCGCCCAGCTGGCTCAGCGCTTTGGAGGGCTCGGCCTCCGCTCCGCTAGTGACGACAGCAGCGCCGGGCTCCTGCAACTCCATGAAGCGCGCCGCCCTACCCCGCAGCTGTTTCATTCCAAGGGGGTTTCATTGACCCTGCGAGGGGTCTGGATTGCCCCAGGCAGCGCCTCAGACCTTCAATGACTTTCAGCAAAATGCGGAGTGTCTTGAGAGTGGCACATGGAGTGGGTGAGCAGAGCGGGCTCGGCCACGTGCAGGACGCCGAAAGAATGTAATATTTTTTTTTACGGACCCCTTTGCGAGCAATCAAACGCGGTCCCAGTGCAGCACGGGGCACCACTAACCCACTAACCACCCCCCAGCCGACAACAGGACCGGTATCATCTCATGCGCGACGCAGTCGCCGGGGCTTTGGATGAATCAGCGTCGACATCGCTCAATAAGGGCGCTTCCCCATCAAGGTTCGCAATGCCGGAGAGCGGCAACGACAGCAAGTTGGCTGCGAAGGCTCGCGCAGTTGCGGTGGCCAAAAGCCCGGACCACCGTCCGACAAAAGCGGCAACGCAAGCAGCTGGTTGCGAAGGGGCTGCTCCACGGGCCCGTGCACGCGCAAGCAACCGGATGAAGGCGGCAGCTTCGGCACTCCAGCAGCCACCAATTTCGAGTCCAAGGACAACCAGTCGACACCGTTGGGCAGCAGCAAGCTCGGGGTAAGTGCGTTCCTTGGCCCGGCTCGCATCGGCCAAGGCTGCACCAGCAGTGTCGCCGCGACGGTGGCGAGGAACTCCGGCTGAGGTGAGGGGCGAGACCAGCGTCTCAACAGCTAGCTGCGAACCTCCCCACAAAGAGAATCCATTAGCGATTACCTCAATTCGTTGACGCTCGTCATGTCTGGATGCGTTGAAGTTCAAGTCCCGGACAAGCACACATTGCTGGTAACAGTCGCGAGCTGCGGCGCTCTCAAAGGGAGACCCCCGTGCCCTAAGGACACCAGATCGAGGGCAGGCAGCAATGTGATCTCCTATGATCTCCTAGAACATCAAGCGGGCGTCGACAATGGCGTCGTATGGCATCGTGCGAGGGCCAAGGGGGAAAGGGAGCCGCAAGCGACGTGGGAGCAACACCCGGAAGAGTGCAGAGTCGAGGGTGAGCTCAAGGGCAGTGGGGCGGACTGCGAGCGACCTGGCAGCGAAGAGGCCAGACTGCGAGTCAGGGAGCGCCAGCTCGGCAACCGTGCCTCGGCGCTCCGCCATGGTGTGGCATGGTCGTCAATGACGCGGGAAGCACGGCGCTGCCAGGCTGCCAGCCCCGACAAGGAACATCCGGGTCGACGTCGTCAGGAACGGGTAACGGGCCTTGTGCGTGCAAGTCCGCCAAGCATGGGGCAACAAAACCAGCCGCTGAAAGCACATCGGATGCGGAGCAGCTCGTCCCGCACGCGCAGGACGGCAACAGCATCCCCCCAGGACGCTCAGAACGGCTGGCCGTCTACCGCCAGGCGCGACACGAGGGTCGTGTCAACCGCAACTTGTAAACCTCCCCACAATGGCAAGCCGTTGGCGATGACCTCTGCAGCGGTCATTCTATCACCCACTCGACATTGAGGTCACGCACCACGAGGTTGAACAGTAGCACCTACTGCACGGCAGGCACGTTCTAGGGGAACGCCTCTGGCGATCTCTGGCGTGCCAAACACCGGAGCGAGGGCATGCAGCGAGGTGATCCCCTGAATCGTCCCAGCGGTGTCCGCAGCATTCTGCAGCGACAATATGCGGCATGGAGCCGGAGGCAGCATGGGGCAGCGACAACAGCAACACCTGGAAGTGAGAAGATGCCAGCGACAATTCGGGGAGGTAAGCCTGGCCGTGAGCTGGGAAGAGGGCTGCTTGCGAATCCAGCAAGGCGGCGGCCGCGGCGGGATCAAGCTCCCGAAGGTTGGGGCGGAAACAGAAGTCGTCGACAGCCTTGGACACAACACGCTGCCAACCCCATGTCGTGTCGAGTTCGGGTGCATCGTCCTCCTCGCGCGGAACGGCCGGAATTCGTCAACAGCTTCGGCCAAGATGGAGGGACAAACCCAACCGCAATCAAACAGGCACGAGGGAGGAGCGACTGTAGGACCTCGGGTACAGGCGAACCCCCCTCAGGATCCCTCAGGAGTGTCAACCAGCGCGCCCTAAAGTCCTAGAGGCTAAGACTGGCAGTGCATCGGCGCAGTCAGTCAGTCAGTCAAAGCCTCGTGTACAGTGACACATGGGCATGGAAGGAACAATTAGTTCCCGAAGCAAAAAGATTGTACACGTTGTCGCCACACGTTCGGTGGAGACGCCCATAAACGCTTCAACTCATCAAAATCTCCTGCCACCTGTAGAGCTAACTGAAACACCTGGGAGGTCCACACCTGTTTGGGGCGGCCTCGACATCTCGGTTTCATATGACCTTGGAGCTGATACGAACCCTCCTCAAAAACACATGTTCGCATGACGTCCGAGGAAGGAAGCGCAGCAATCTTGCCAATGAGCTGCAGTTGTCTGTGCACCAAAATTTTGGAATATGGTTTGGCCACAGCTTGTTGCAGAACCTCCACGTTGGACACGCGGCTGAGAAAAGAGTGCGGGATTCCAAGAATCTTGCGTAGACATCGAGCCTGGAAGCCATCAAGTTTTCGAAGGAATGCCTTGTTCAGCCAAGCTGTGTGCAGGCAGTACAGCAACTGCGAGCCAATGCACGCATCGAAAATGGTGATTTTGCGACGCAAGGGAATGCTAGCATGTTTCCAAACTTTATTGAGAGCTTGAAAATCGGCCCTGGCCGAACCAAGCCGACGATTGAGCTCTGGCCCGATGTCCCCAGATATATCCAACAGACTACCCAAGTAAACCAAGGACGATTTACATTCAATAGGGTGACCGTCAGGCTTCAACACATTGAAGTCGCAGCGAATCGGCATGGCTTCAACTTTGCGCCAATTGAAACACAGCCCATAATCTCCGCCAGCTTTAGCAATGCAATCCATGTAAGTTGCAGCCCGGGATGTTGAAAAAACTACAACAACGGTGTCGTCTGCATACACAAGCTCATCGATTGCCAAGTCCGATTCAGAACGCGGCATGCGCAAACGCAAGTCGGCGGAAGCGTCGAACAGCAGCACGGTCATCATCATAGAGAACAGGAATGGAGACAGTGGACATCCTTGAGAAATCCCAAAAGCCTGCTTTCGCATTGAAGAATCTCGCCCACAATCATGAACTCTGAACTGTCTGTCGCTGTAAATCGCACGTACCACCTCTCGGAATTTCTGCGGCACACCGAATCGGAACAAAGCATGGGAAAGCCGGTCAGGATCCACGCTATCGAAGGCTTTTGACCAATCCAAAGCTAAGAACACCAGTTGGTCGTCCTTGTGTGCCAGTGTCTGTTCCAGTAAACGTCGTGCAACAAATATTGCGTCAGCTGTGCCTGTCTGGGAGCGGAATCCAAACTGTGTATGCCAGATTCTCGATTCTGCCCCAGCTGATTTCAAGCGACGAAGTAAAACCGAAGAGAAAAGCTTATAGCCAACGGACAGTAATGAGATTGGTCGATAATTCTCGCACTGACTAGCATCACCCTTCTTAAAAATTGCAGTGACCAATGCTTCATGCCAAGGCTCCGGAACATCCGCGAAATGCCAAACTCTGTTGCACAGTGCTACTGCCCAAGAGCATGCGCGAGAACCTGGTTTGCAAATGCTTTTCCAAAACTCGGGAGGCAGGCCGTCAGGGCCAGCAGACTTTCCATGTTTGAGGTTACGTGCAGCCTCAACCACCTCTTCAACTCCAATGTCCTCACATGAGACAGGCAATGTTGCGCCCATCACAACGTCAGAAACGGTAGCATTAACAGGTCGCTTGGACCATTGCACCGTCTCCAAAAAGGTGGCGAATGTATCGGCCCTTTCATCCGAATCCTTCAGCGAACCAGCCTCATCGCGTAAACAACCGTGCTTACGGCGGGAGCCTTTGCGCAATTTGCGGATTTGTTCCCAGTCACCTGTGCGCAACAAGTCTTCCAACCAAACACGACGATCACGACGGACAGACGCCTTGATTTCAGAAGTCAACTGCTTCTCCAACTCAAAATTGAAGGATCTTCTAGCAATGATGCGCCGATCAAGTAAAGCCAATGTATCGTCACTGATCCACGGGCGTTTAGCCTTACTACCACGTAAGCTCAAGCAATTGTCAGCCGCAACACGCATGCTGTTCGTGATATGAGAACAAAGATCGTTTGCGCAAAGCTTGTTGTGATGTTCATTGGCACAACTGTCAAGGGAGTCCTCAACCAATGCTGCAAACCTACTGCTCAATAACGTGTCAGTGCGCAAAGCCGAAGTGTTGATAGTTTTGACAACAGTTTGGATGCTTCTTTTGGGCACTTGTATGTTCAGCTCGGCAATCACAAGGAAATGATGTGATGCCAGTGGTACATCCATGCATGAATACAGCTGCGAGACACATTCAAGCCAGTCATGCTGCACCAACAAAAAATCAAGCTGTCCCAAATTCGCCGGAATAATCTCACTCGAAGGCTGTGCACCAACATTGTAGTACATGACCTGTTTGTCTGCTGGCTGTGGGAAAAAAGTATTCCCAACTAACAATCGGCAGCATTCGCAAAGCTCCAATAACAAGCTCCTGTTCGAATCGGGATCAAAATGCGCTCGCCCGTCTCCGAATATGTTTGGACCAATAAAATGTGGGTCTGAATCTAACTTGGCGTGCAGACGTGCATTGCAATCTCCGAAAACAAGCAAAGGGCCATGACAAGAACGTGATAACAACCAGTGCGCCAATTGTTGAAAGAATGCCTGGCGATCATCTCGTGGACGGCCGCTGTGCGGTGCGTAAATACTGCAGATGGTAGCCTTTCCCCCGGAGACCCGAATCTTCAACGACGTCATGCGGGAAGACCGTTGGCAGAAACTGACAACACATCTACGGCAAACTGGTGCAATAAGAAAGCCTACACCAGCTGTGCTAGCAGGCCCGTCCGCTGCAACGCCCGATAAAATCAGCAAGAAACCATCGTCAGTGACCTCATATGTGGACTCGGTACGATGAGTCTCTTGCAAGCAAAGAATCCCAATCCCAAGTCGGTGCATGTAAAACTGCAACTCCACAATTTTAGCGTCGGTGAGCCCCTCAACGTTCCATGTGCCCACCACCAAATTCCGCGAAGCAACTCGTAAACGACCACCTCGAAATCCATCAGGTGAATTTAAGCGGTGACCTTCGTCACCAGCTGCGCTTGCACATCCTAAGTGTGAAACTGTGTCCATGCCCATGTGTCGTGACCCCTAATGCGGGGTGGATTTGCTTTTCGACTTGCCTAGTCCCTTCCCCATGTGCTTCTGCAGGATGGATTGCGATCGCGCAATGACCTGTCCAAGCTCTTCACTTTGCTGCAACTCCGCCCACTGAGCCCAATCATCGGCCCAATTAAAGATCAAGCGACCCTCGCCATTGGCAATCTTGATGACAAGCTTCGTTCCGATGTGCATGCAAGTGAATCGTCATTGATGTGAATCTCTTGTTTCCAAAAGCCCCATTGAGCAAGCTGCCATCTCAAACCCATAAGGAAAAGCTTTCGAGCACGCACAGGCACGGGTAGATCCTGCGTGGCCCAAACCGCCGAATCGCCAATCTTCAAAGAGCCACTGCGTAGCAAAGCAACTGCTGTGTCACGATCTACGACGGAAGCAAACTTCACAAAGAGCAAGCCTTGGAACTTTTCCAACTTGACATACGTGCTGATGATACTCGGACCCCGCATGGATACCAACGTGTTCGTCACCCACGTTGTTGCTGACTGCACGTCCTGTAATGCTGCGAGGCCACCCACGACCATGACTTTCGCTGGCTCGGGCTTGTCGGTGTTGGGGGAAAAGCGCAAGCCATCAATTTGCAGTTGCAAATCCGCAATTTGCCCTTCGACGGAAAGACTATGCTCCGATGTGCGCGAACGCGGTGTAGCATCCTTGGACGCCAGCAGCGCCTCCATCTTCTCGATTCGGTCACCATGATTTTTCAACTGTTGGTCGATATTGTCCACCCGGTTGCCAAGCACTGTCTCCATGCCCGACAGCCTAGCATCCAGAGGAGAAATGCCCATCCGAATCTCATGACGCACGATTTCGGCAATAGCCCCGGCGGAAAGGCCCACGTTTTCGTCGAGCGACGGCTGGAGCTCATCGTCCAGCTCATTCAAAGGCGATTTTGACTGTTCTCTCTTCCTCACCCTCCTTTCTGGCGTCATCGATGTCATCGCACCGGCGTGCAGTGAAAAAGAGATCACTGGAGGCACCGACACGCCAGCGACCCCTATGGCGGCAATCACGCAGTAACAACTTGAGCCACTTGAGCCAAAAAGGCTTGAGCCAAAATAGCATAAGCGGCCGGTGCATGGCGTGCGGCACCGCGAAGTCCCACGCCCCTATAGCGCAAGGCAAGCTGGGCCCGAGCAGCGGCTACAGTAGTAGAGGCAGCCCACCTGAATTCTCGGAGCACAGCAGCGTGTCAAGGCCGGCCACTGCATCATACTGCATCATCGTGAGCGGCAGCATATGCTGTGCGAGCACCTGCTCCATGGGCCGGAGCTCCCGGTGCAGGTCATGCATAGTCATGCACGGCCCGAAGAAATTGGATGATGCGGTGTGCGCGGTGTGATTGCTCTCCGGCGCACCAAAGGTGGATAAACCAGGTTGCGTGCGTACCTGCAAGGTGTGCACCAAGGCTTCGGCCCCTGCCCGCGACGATAACGCACATTGGTGCGCCGCCAAAACCCCAAATCACGGAGCAAGCGGACTCTTCGGTCCGTGGGGCGGCAGTGTCAATCTGGAGGGGGGGGGCGCCAGATTGACACGGGCCGCCTTCAGATTGACACTGCCTGCCGCCCCCCCCCCGCCCCCGATTGACAGTGTCAATCCGCCCCGGCGGCGGGCGGGGCAGATTGACATTGAGATTGACCTCGCCCTGCTTCCGCCCCCTGCCACCTCCCCAGCCCCCTACCCCCTGCCCCTGCCCCGCCCCCCTTCCCCGCCCTCTCCCAGCCCAGCACAGCCCAGCCCAGCCTAGCACAGCCCAGCCCAGCCAGCCTAATCCTGGCCCTTTATTTACACTCAAACTGTCAGATTGACACCGCCTCACCCCCCCTGCTTCTGTCCCCTGCTTCCCCACCCCCTTCTTCCTGCCCTCCAGCCCCCTACCCCACCGCCCTCCAGATTGACACTTGCTGATGCCCGTAAAGTCTCGCAGCGGCATTGCACTTGGGGACGAGAACGACCTCGTTCGAACAATTAACATGTGCAGTGCCTTGGATTTTTCGAGGGCTGGTTATTGTTTGTTTCTCTGTCAATGCAAGCCAAAAGGTGCCACTGCTACGCAAGTCTTGCCATTTGTCTTGTTGGAATCCAGGATCTGGTGGGGATTCTTTTCGTTCCGAAAAAAAGATTCGGAGTGCAAGTTAAACCTGAATATCCGAAAGGCTAGCTGTTGTACATTCTAACGGTCATATATCTTCTGCGCTAGGGAAATCTATAATGTACAAATCTGTGCCTCTCACAACCAGCAGAGAGCATCAAAGTTCGAGAAATCGTCTCGCCATGAAGATCGTGCAGCTTTTTGGGTCCAATTGCCCTGCCGCTGCCATCTGCGAACGGCAACCAATTTTGCATCCCACATCATCTTGGCACGATTTTTCCCGCACCTTTTTTAGAACAGCACCAAAAGTACTTGGTCCGGTCGTTGTGCTTGCTGCAGTCCACGGGTTAGGCGGGGCGGGCTGAAAGGCGGCTGTTGGCGGGTGCCTGCAACCAGGTGCGTCAGCCAGGAGCTCGTGCAAAG
Organism: Symbiodinium sp. CCMP2592; assembly: GCA_905221615.1. NCBI lineage: Eukaryota > Dinophyceae > Suessiales > Symbiodiniaceae > Symbiodinium > Symbiodinium sp. CCMP2592. The sequence continues at coordinate 116,602 of CAJNDT010000012.1, read as the reverse complement.
CGGTGGGTCACCAGGAAGATCGGCTCGCTGCGCGTTTCTCGAGGCTCAAGCGACAAATAGACGCACCTCGGGACGCCCGTGCACTTTGAGATGCTCGCGCCGGGGCAATCATCAAAAAAAATGGCAGGCTCTCGCAAAAAGCTCGACATTCCACGACGGCGTGCTTGAGGAAGTGCTCCGCTTTCGAGCGGCCCGACGTCTTCCCCAATTTAGGTTTGTCCGACGGCAAGTCCTCCACGAAGCGGGTTTGCATCTTTCCGACCTTCTCGAACGAGGTCGGGGTCGGCTCCACCTTTTCGGTCGGGTCGAAAATCACTTCCAATTTTTGCAAACTTCGCGCCATCTCTTCCACGGTTGGGCGCCACCGGCAGGCATCGCTGAGCTTGGCGAGGATGTGTGGCGCAGTGACAAGCCTCCGTCAGAACGATCCTGATTCTCCCATCCGCCTCCCCACAATCTTGCCCGTTCGAGCGGCAGTGCAGACACAGGTGCGCAAGGTGGCGGGGCAGCAGATGCGGCCTCAACCTCGAAGCCGCCGCCGCCGCCGCCGCTTTTTTTTTGCACACCCGAACCATCTTCCGCCTGCACTCAGGCGTCGGCCCGCAACGTCGCATCCATAGCGGCTAAGGCCGATGGGGGGAGGCGGTGCATCCTTCGCCTTGCTTAACAGCGCTCCCTGTGTGCAGCGCTCCGCAAGCGCAGGGTTTGATCGCAAATGATCGCAAGATATCGCAAGCGATGCATGCAGTGCAGCACACCCCGCGCATGTTCGGTCAGCTTCGGGACACAGCCGTCGCGGCTTACAGGCTACCAGTCTCGCTGGACGCACGCAGCATGACACAGTGCATACGATACAGGTACTGGATGGATCGGCCACAAAACTGGTGGTTGCTTTTTGGTGGGATGCGGCGGACACATGCCGGCACGAGCAAGCGGACCTACCTGGCCAGCATGAAGTCGCCAGCCGCCCATAACATTCGTCGGCAGCTTGGCCCCTCTCGTCGCCCAACACAGCGGCTAGCTCAGCGTCCATGCATGTGACCAGCACGGCCCTGCAGATCACCTCGGGAGCTGAGAAAAAGAACGCGCAGCGAGGTGATGTGAGAGACTGTGAGCTACGAGGACCTATAGAGGACCGCTGGAACGACGCTTGGGCCGCTTCGGTGGACTTGCAGATATTGGTCAGAGGGCCAAGTGGGAGCCGCCGTGTTGAGCGAGGATGAGCGAACACGCAGAGCACATCACAGGCATGTATCAGACCACAGTGCAAAGCTTGAGAAGCAGATCAATGATTTGTTGATCCGTCGAGGCCGGACGTCTTCCCCCCACCGCCTTTATTCCATGGCTTAGAAGCAGTTGACGAGAAATCTGCGGTCAAAAAGCTGAAATGCAGAGCAACTTCTTTTGGAACTTCGAGATGCCCGGTAGGCTTTGACCGAGTCTTCACGAGGCCGAAATTGAAGCTACCTCAGGCCAGTCACTGATTTCTTCAAGGAACATCACGGCACATTTAAAAAAACTCCGCTGGTCGTGCCGAGGGCTGCGCGCAAACGTTCTTCAAATTTCTCGGTTTGCAATGCCTGGCATGCACACAATTTCGTAAAGTAATTAGTACTATTGGTCTGTTGAGCAGCAAGACTCTTTGTTTGCAGATTCGGCGAGGTCTTGACATGAAACTTGCAGCAAAAGCGAAGTCGGCTGGCTGTCGGCTCCGTTCGTTTCTCTGTCACTATGTACTACAGCGCAGGTCGTGTCAAATGATGCTGATGCGGCTGCCGCTGTGTAGCTGTGGTGCTTGGCTTGTGCCTCCCCCTCGCCGGGACACGCGCTCGAGCGTTCGCACGAAGATTCAAATCGAAGTTCCAGGCGCCTGGAACTCGAAGGACACCTGCTGGCCGCCATCGTCTTGGAACGCCAAGCGCTGCTCCAGCTGCTTCCTCAGATAGCCGCCCATCTCGGCTCTGTGACCCTCGACTTCAGCTTTACCTGGGCATCGCTCATGGCAATCTCGTGACATCGGGGATCCGACACTGACAAGGCTTTTTCGCATGCGGCCCTTGCAAGCTGCGCCTCCGGCAGAGCTTCAGTAAACGAAACGTAGCGGAGGCAAGAGATGCAAGAGGCACCCTCGCACTGTCGGTGGGGCGTTTGTGCCTCCAGTTCTCGCGTCTCCTTCTCGAGGCTCATCGCCTCAAAACGGAATCTCCGTTAAGACGATGTGCAAACTGCGGAATGTTCTGACATCGAAGCTTGCCTTCTCCTCTTGGCTGATTCGCCGCCAAGCCTGAAAGGCAAGTGGGCGGGCGACGGTCTGTCGACTCTTTGAGTCAAACGCTTCCATCTGAGGAGACTGCCGCAAAGACTACCCGCCCAGTGAAGGGCTGCCTGGACAGAGCCTGACGCCCGAGGCTCCGATGTGCCGTCTGCAGCGAACAGAGCGCTGTGGCCGCAGACCTGCTCTGCCGAGAAGAGCGTCCTGGCGTGGGGGTCGTCCTCTGATGGCCTGGCAGTCACTTGACCTCGGCTCCGATGGCTGGCAAAGCTGGGAGGCCTTCGAGGCTTGAGGCCCCAGCTCCAAGCCTCGAAAGCCTGTCAGGAGTCCGAGTCGCTTCGCTTCAAAGCTCCGAGTTCGGCCGCTCGCCTCACGTACGTGTTGCCAGTGTTGCCGCCGTAGCTTGGAGCTGGCCTCGCCACACGTCGAGTCGAGGTGGAGCAGGGAGCACGGAGGCATGCGGAGGCACGTCGTACGGGCTGAGAGCTGAGCAGCCCAGGATGCCCAGCGGCGTTGATTTGCCTCTGCGAACTCTGCCGACTCAGATACTGATGGAGCGCATGTCAGCTATTGTCACCATCCATCCACATCAGACTGCTCTGAAAGCCAACCCGCATCAACCCGCGAGCCTCACCACAGCGACGCATGTCCTGCATCAGTGCCAGGCGAGATCGTTGGTCATGCCTGTCTGACTTCCCTACACTCACTATCACTACACCCTTCGGTTCGCCTCCTGAAGCTTCAGGTTCGATGCTTCTCTTCGCAGAATGCGCTGTTTCGCAGCCCTGGGAAGAGTTTCGAGAATCCAACGAGAGGGCACACTACCGAGGCACGAAAAGTCTGGGCTTCCTCGCATGTAAGCAGCCTGGCGTCTCCACCTGGGTGGACGACATCAAGTGACGACCGATGTCGAATGTGCCGCTGGGAGCCGCTGGGACGTGCACCAGGGAAAGCAACGTTTTACCTGCAGGGAGACCGCAGCTGGGGTGACCAAGCTCAGAAGCCCAAGAATCTTGGAATCCCGGCAAGCAAACGTCCAGACGAACAACTGTCCGAAGCGTCTCGTGCACCGAAAGTCGCAGACATCGACAAAGACCTCACGTGGCATCTCTGACCACCCTACAACGGACATCTGTATCATAAGTGCCGTCCATGGAGCACGGTGTCTGCCATCCGCACCTCTGGTGAAGCGCTGTCGCTTGTGGCCGGCTTCTATTTCCCGAGCAAGGCCTAGGCCTAGGCCCCGCCTAGGCCCGGCCGAAACCCTCCTCCCGGCCATCCCGGCCTTCTCCCCGCGCAGCATGTCCATGGATGTCAACTGCTGGCGCTCGACTTGCTTCCGAGCCTCAAGGCCGTTGCTGCAAACTTCGGCAGATTAAAAGTGAATCATCGGCATTGATGAAGAAAGCCTCCGGCTGTCTCGATCACCTTCTGTGCCGTGAGCAGCGCTGCGCTTCGAGCCCAGGCCCCGAAACAAACCTAGGCTGATCACGAAAAACGCCGAGCACAGGCCCAAGCAGGGGTTTCCAAGTTTCCGGCCCGGACACAGCAGACACCATGCCGGAAATCATCCAAACTGGACTGAACCTGAGCCCAGAGTGTGTCCGTGTGTCCGTGTGTCGGTCGGTCTGTCGGTCTGTCGGTCTGTCGGTCTGTCGTCTGTCGGTCTGTCGGTCTGTCGGTCTGTCGGTCTGCCGGTCTGTCGGTCTGTCTGTCTGTCTGTCTGGCTGCCTGCCTGCCTGTCTGTCTGTCTGTCTCTGTCTGTCTCTGTGTGCGTGTGTGTGTGTGTGTCTGTGTGTGTTTGTCCGTGTGTCTGTCTGTGTGCGGCAGAAAAAAGCATTGCTCTAACGAATGTACAGTTTGCTCTGATGCCATTTCTTACCTCTCCTTCCTGCTGACGTAGTCATTGGCTTTCAGCGATTGTTCATCATGTCGGCGGACCGTAGCAGATCTCGGTCTCCGCAGATTTCATGGCGGTGCTATTGGTCCAAAACTACGGCAGCCGATGGTCAAGACCTTTGGTGGAAAACATGGTTTCCTGCCACACAACAATGGATCCAAGGTCACCTTACTGCGGATATGCTTTGGAACCAAAGCCCCAAATCGGCTGAGACTACTCCTACACCTGAGGACACGGCCGCATGTTCCCGGTCGCCTCGAAAACGAAAGCGAGACTCGTCTCCGTGAAAGCCAGTTTTTGCATGCAATTAATTTTGCCAGTCTCTATATTGGCCTTCATCTTGAACAGCATGTCAGATGCATACCCAACAATTGGGATGCAGAGTCATGGCTCATTTTCACTTTCAGTCTGAGCCAAGATGCAGTTTGTGTACAATTTGCAATGTCTTTGAACAGAGTTTGAGCCTTAGAAGGCTACCCCGCTTGCGAGGTGCGTGTGTGGAACACCTGTTTGCCAAGGTTTATCAGTCATGTTTTTGTTTCTGCAGGGGGACGTGGCATGAGATCAGGGACCACGTCCCGTGAAGCTGGCTGATCTCATGGGAAGCAGAGCTTGGCCAGCTCTGTGTACCTGCACTAAAGTGTTAGAGATTGCAGCAGAATGGCACTGGGGCCAAGCCACAAGCCCCATATGAGTGCAGATTCGTTTGAGGCAAGAGGTAAAACCTAAACCCTCTTAGAATCCTGAACCTCTGCATGTACCGACTGAGAACAATGAGTTTCGCATCAGTCCAGAGGGAGGATTGCACGAGTGCACGAGTGTCTGAGTCTGTGTGTGTGTGCGTGCGTGCGTGCGTGCGTGCGTGCGTGCGTGCGTGCGTGCGTGCGTGCGTGCGTGCGTGCGTGCGTGCGTGCGTGCGTGCGTGCGGGCGTGCGTGCGTGCGTGCGTGCGTGCGTGCGTGCGTGCGTGCGTGCGTGCGTGCGTGCGTGCGTGCGTGCGTGCGTGTGTGTGTGCGTGCGCGCGTGCGCGTCTGTGCACGCGTCTGTGCGCGCGTCTGTGCGCGCGTCTGTGCGCGCGTCTGTGCGCGCGTCTGTGCGCGCGTCTGTGCGTGTGTCTGTGCGCGCGTCTGTGCGCGTGTCTGTGCGCATCTGTGCGCGTGTCTGTGCGCGTGTCTGTGCGCGTGTCTGTGCGCGTGTCTGTGCGCGTGTCTGTGCGCGTGTCTGTGCGTGCCTGTAAGTGCCTGTAAGTGCCTGTAAGTGCCTCTGCGTGTCTGTGCATGTCTGTGAGTGTCTGTGCGTGTCTGTGCGTAGTCAGTCCGTCTGTCTATCGGTCTGTCTGTCTCTGTCTGTCTCTGTCTGTCTCTGTCTGTCTCTGTCTGTCTCTGTCTGTCTCTGTCTGTCTCTGTCTGCGTCTGTCTCTGTCCCTTCCTCTGTCTCGCTGTCTTTCTGTCTGTGTGTCTCTGTGTCTCTGCTTGTGTCTGTGGGTGGGGGGGTGCCACGACTGTCCTTTGCGAGGCTGAGCTGCGTGGGCAACCTTTCGAAGGCTTCTAGCATGACGGACCTGCCAAGATGTGGAAAATCCAAAATGTGGAACACATGATGACACGATATTGGGGACTCCACCACTCGGTGCTCCGCCACCTCAAGTTCTGAATGCCGATGCCAGGTGATCCTGGCACGACTCTCAAACAGAACAGCGAAGACAGCATGACACTAATACTGCCGCTGTCTGTCACATGGACTCTCTAAGTGTGCCGGGGAAGGCTGAGTTTGGACGGCCAGCTGCCAGCATTGCAGTGCTTTGCAGAGGGCGAGCTGATCCAACCACTCGCCGGTCTTCAACTCAGCACTTAGAGATCACACGGGTCGCGTGTGACGTGCCGTATCGTGCCTCGAGTGCCGCACACAGAGATTCGTAATCTCGACCTCTGCCCGCTGCTTTCTGAAGTGTTTTAACTTGCTCTGCCTCAGTCAGTCATGTCAGTCAGGGGACTGTTTCGTCAACTGTGCGCAAGGCACAGGACGGCATGCTTGCAAAATCTCGCAAGGCACCCTTGCTCGCATTTCTCGCTTCGAGAGGGGCTGGCTGGAAGCAGGTGCAAGCTGCTCCCATTGGCGCTTCATGCACCAAGTCAAGCGAGACCAGGAACATCACCTCCATCGCGTCGCCGGATGGCTTTGACCCGCGACAGGTTCCCTGGGACTAGGAAGCACTTCAAGTTTCAGAGTGCCAGTCCGGGGACCAGTCCACATATATTTCAATCCAGCGGTTGCCTCAGCTCGACTTGCTCTGGGTTGAAGACCTTTGAAGACCGTACACGTTGTTGCGCTCAGTTCGAAGCCGAGATAGGCCCTTTGCTTCTCGCGACGTGCTCGGCAGGCCTCCTTTAGAACTGAAAAGCGGTAGACGGTAGATGTCCACATCGGTCTCTCGGTGCACCTCCCAATCCTTGAAATACACGAGGGCATGGCCGGTGGGCAAGTTGTCGCTAGACCTCCTCGGCAAGAGCAGATCGCCCGTCCCGGCTCGCAAGCAATGACAGTGACGTAGTGACCGCCAACCTGATAATCTCTACATCGCCCTTGACATTGCTTTCGCCAGCCTGAACATGCACGTCAAGGGTCTCTTGGATCCCTTCACAATCACATCCCCTTCCAAGCCCCCGATTGGCTAAGGTCTTTGCTAGCTCGAAACCTTGCAGAAAAGCACGGATGTCCGCCTGGCATTCATTGCCAGCTCTGGTCATCAACCGGTCGGAATCAGAGGGGTTTACAAGCGAAAATGCGTGCAAGTGTCCTCGGACGCGGAGAAAGGCAAGCCCCGCAGTCGAAGGCGTGGTGACCAGGACACGCCTCTGCACAACACACTCCAAGAGCCCACCATCAAGCGAAAGCCCAGCACTGCATCCTCTTACGGTCGTTGCGAAGGATCCAGCGTTGCTTCTACAATTCTATGCATATGGCCATGCAGATGGTCCATGCTCATCAAGACTTAAACCAGCTGCTGCTCGTGTCTCTATAGCCATAACCATAACCAATGAAAGTACAAACCAACGTCCTTCACAAAGTGGCTCTGCTGCATCCTCGCCAACACCAATTACCCCAAACTCGAGTTTCTCTGAGATTGTTCCGCCATGAGACGAGCTGCACGCAATGGAACGGCCAGCTGGTAGAACCCACCCCGCCACTTAGTGCTCATTGAATTTTGCTGTGATGCCTGCTGGAGGGAAATGATCCCGAGTTCCTCCCTGGGTCTGCTGCGATTATCAAAGGGATTTGACGATCCAGTCTTTGACTGTTTGCAGGGCCGGGCCCTCGCCCAGATCAAGTTCTGGCTTCAGGCACAGGAGCCCAGGCGCTCAAAGCCAACAGCCCATTTGACCTCTGTGGAAGGGGAAGGCACCAGCACAATGACTCCCAAACTGTCACTCCAACTGAGCCACACCGAATCACGCCGCCACCACCACCACCCCCGCACGCAAGCACGAACGCACGGACTTGCCAAGTAGTGCCGTCCAGGCTAAAGGATGTTTAGTATGTTGCAGAGCGCAGCTCAGCTGCAGAAAACGTGCTCAGCAAGGCTTCAAGGATTCCTCCTAGACTTCCCCGCGGTAGGTGACTTGGCTCTGCCTTTCGCCATAATGCATGCAATGCAGAGATCGCAATGGAATCACTGGCAGCGTTGTTTGGTCTACCTGCCCTGAACTCAGCCATCGAAATAAACAGAGAGACAGGCAACATATCTAATGACCCGGAACGGAACATGTATGAACTACGCCGACCAAACCAAGCAAATTGGAGCTGGGCCCAAACATCTGAACTATGGGTCGAACGATGAAGGAAATGCATCTCAAAAGCAAACACCTGAAAGCCAAGGAGGTACCCGAATCTGAGCACGCATCGATGCATGCCGAGTCAAGCTTTAATCTGGGGCCGCGGCCCCTGCTGTAAAGATGTCGTCTGCACCAGATTGCTTCCATGCATGACCGCGGTGCCAACATGGCACCATGCCGCTACCGGAACATTCGAAGGTCTAAGTGACAAGAATCCGGTCATACCTTTTTAAGTTCCTGGTAGCCCCCTTGCGCTTGCTATCTGTGCACTTTGCACAAACATTGGTCAAATATGCGATCAGTCTAGCCGTGGAGATGAAAGGCCGATACTTCGATAAGCAGAAGTCGTTTCCACTGATCCAGCAAAGGCTGAAGCTGTGCGAAAGCACGGCTTGTTCGGAGCTGGGTCTTTCCAAATGCTGAGACTGAGGCAAACCTTCCGCCACTGCCTCAGTCGGAGAAGTCCAGTCGCCGTCGTTTGCAGAGTTCGAGGCGATGCTGCTCAGCTGAGCAGCCGCTGAGCAGCCGCTTAAAAGATTGTCTTCATGATGCTTTTCAACGGCCCGGCTCCCGAAAAGGTAAGTCCACTGCCAAGGCCCACCCTTGAAGCACGGCCCTCGTTGTCACGTTACACGTCGCTGCGGCGGACCATCGCGCATGTAAACTGCTCTGGACATCACTCCTACCGAAACGTGTTGCTCAGTTCCGGGCCGCACGTCCTCGGCCTGCATGCTCCCGCCGAGGACGTCTTGCTGTGTGATCCACGCCTTACTTCAGAACTCGCCATGGGGTGCACATTCACATACGGGCCGCCTTGAGCTGACTGCTTGTCTGCATAATATGACTGGGATTCGCACTCATGCCTATGGACATGTTCTGATCGGAAACTGTGCTCAACCACTACGATAATATGAACCGCACTGGAGCGAGCTTTTTCCGGCAACAGGAAACGGCAAATGGAAAGGCCTAAGCTCAGCGAAAAAAACTGGCCGGCCGTAATTATCAAAATTGGTCAACTTGTGTAAACCCCTCGTAGCCAAACGGCCAATGCATTCAATGCAAAGGCAATGTTGGCAAACACGTGTTCCAAAATGCGTCCTATGCTAACAGTTAAAAGCATACGGTCCGCTCTGCTTGACAGGCGGCATGCAAAACTTGCAATGCTGGATCCTTTGCGTCGGACACTCCGAACAAAATCTGGAGGTGCGTGTACACCAGAACACACAACGTCAACAGTTGGCCCTCGATGCGGATGCATGCGTTCAGATGAATGAGCGGGGTGCCCGAAACAATGACTGCTATCTACTCACAGCACTGACTGCCTACATACGGAAAATCGAGCATAAGATTATCACAAGGTCAAGGACTGTAGGGCTTGGAAGAATGGTGAAGGACGATCCGCAACTTACCATCCTCGGTCCGCTTGTAATTGAAGCTGTACTCAACCTTGGACACGTTGCCATCGTCGGCGCTTGTGAAGTAGTAATTACCCATGGCAGCTGCAACGTTGCCACTGATCTCGATCTGGTGGTTCTCAAAGACAGCAGCGGACCAACCCTTGCCACCATTGATGGCAAAGCCGCCATCCTCTGCATAACCATTCGCAACGTTTGAGTTACCCACAAAGTACGACAAGGCACCAGTCGCATTTGGTCGAAACTGGTTCACGGACGCCAACGTTGGTTTGAAGAGCACGTTGGAGTGGCCATAGCCGTAAAGTTCGGCTGCTGCTGCTCCTGCCACTGCCACGAAGTCGCCACCAGCAAGGTAGGTGTTTGAGATGTTCACGACAGCATTGGCCCAGGCATCCTGCACAGCAAGCACTTCTGTCCGAGAGATGGGCATTTCGTACGGCTTGGAAGAATGGTGGAGGAAGATCCGCAACTTACCATCCTCGCTCCTCTTGTAGCCGAAGCTGTACTCAACCTTGGAGACTTTGCCATCGTCGGCACTGGTGAAGTAGTAATTACGTTTGGTTTTGCGATGCGCTCGGCCCTCAGACCTCACGCACCCCCGTCAGGGCCCTCATAACCACTCTTGCACTTGCCGACGTATGTTGGCCAGCCACTCCACCACTTCAAGAGCTCGCGCTTGCGAGTCCCGCTCCATGGGCCATCCAAGGCGCCGTTGAAGAGGATCATCAGGTGCACGAGGCCTGTTTCCACCCATCGCTTGACACCGCCATGCCAGATGATCCCACCCAGCTGGCTCCCGGTCCCCGCACCACTTGCAAGATTGAGCTGCATGCCCGTGACGACGCGTTTCATAGTACGCCGTAGATAAGGCTGCGCCACATAGCACCGCCTTACGATGACCACTGCCTCCTTGAAAAATTCGCCGTGCCCTGCCGAGTCGCTCTGTGCTGTAGCCGACCGCCTGGAGCACGTTGGCATCTCGCCGGTTCGAGTTCAGGAACGCCTGGTACCGCTGGTAGCGCCAAGTCTCTCGCACTTGATGCTGAAAACCTCGGAGCTGTCCTGGAGCGCCGAGCACAGCCTGGAATCCTAACTCTGCATGCTGCCACGCCCATGGATGAACCTGCAACGGGCAATGCCACCCCAAACCCTCCAGGAAACGCCGAACATGTCCATACCACGTGCCCTCCTTGCCCGACCAGGTCGAGCTAGGACCGATGGACCTATAGAATTCCCACAGCGACTGAGCATTAGCAACAAAGCTAAACTGCAAGCCATGTCCGTCAAGAATAAGCTGCAAATCAGGACTGCCTACACGATGCACGTAAAAAGCCTTGCGATACCACTGCTGAAACCTGCAAGTCACACGCATGGTAGGAGCTTTAAACAGGTGTCCCCAGCAAGCTTTCGGTATGACATGGCTGATCCACAGTCTCCGCTTGACCTGGCAAGCGAGGGTAGTGATTGCAAGTCGCCGCGCCCTGTCCTCAGCACTGCGGACACGTTCATCGAGTTGCTCCCGCTGTGCCCGGCGCAACTTTTGAGTAAAATCGACTCCCAACACAGTGGCCTGCTCGACGATGTGTCCTGGATGCACGCCCTGCGCGCGCACCTCAGCCATCTGGCATTCTCTCCGGCAAACGACTTTCACCTTCGCGTCATTCTCCTCCCACCCCATGGTTCTGGTCCAGCGTCGCCAGTGTGCACGGCCCTCGGCGACGATCTCAGCGGTGCGCGCGACAAAGCTGCGGTCGTCAAGGAAAACAGCAAGTGTCAGGTCACGAGGATTGAACGTGTGGAGCATGTGGAGCACGGGTCCTAGCATGGCAACGTTGAGACACAGCGGGCACATCCCATCCCCTTGCGGCAGACTGGAGCTCACAAGCTCCGGCACAGCTTGACTGCTCCTGCCAATCTGTATCCAGCGGTATTGCTTCGTCCACACGGTCGCCAACGCCGAGGTAATCGACGCTGGCAATCCGGCTGATCTCATGAGCTCAAGACCTAATGTGGGATCCATCCGATCGAATGCTTGCTTCAAGTCTAATGAAACAAGAATGCCTTGCTCCTCGTGAAACTGCTTGGCGAGGTCCCGTACGGCCCCGAACAGCGAGCGACCCTTGACCGCTCCGTGTTGAGCGGCTGGCAGCAAATCATTCATCCACTGCACCATGAGGGGGTGTTTAGCCAACATGCTGCCTACTATGCGCCAAAAGCAAGAAAACACACTGATGGGCCGCATCTTGTCCACCGGGATGGAGTTGCTGATCTGGTCCACATCACATTTGGGCAAGTGGATTTGCCTCGCCCCACAGAGGATTTTGGGCAATTCTCCGCGTGCAAACCATCGAAGAAGCAGGCGGGCGTATTCCTCGTATATCTCCAACGGCAGGTGGCGAAGCTCGCTGCCGCTCCAACCATCCGGCCCAGCGGACCCCTCACCCAGATGAGCTGCCGCATTCTGCAAGTGCGCCCCAGTGACAATGTCTGCAAGCTCCGTGTTGTTAGCAAATGCAGCGCTGGGCCTGACATGAGCAGTCCAAGCACGAATAGCCTGCATCCTGTCAGGCAAAGGCCGATCCCATACGCGTTTCCAAAAGGCCTTCACTTCATGCAGTTGCTCCTGGACATCCTGAGTGAGTCTGCTGTGCCCGTCGTCCGTTCGAATCTGAAGAGCCGGAGGCCTGGCTATATCCTTTCTCGCAAGCCAATTGGTAGCAGCCTTACCGCACTGACTGACTCTGCGTCTCCATCTGCGTAGGCGCTCTTGCAAGCGCAACTGGAGCTCTCTGGCATAAGCCGCTTCAAGGTCGCGAACACGGTCCTGCCAGGTTGCAAGTCTAGGCACCCCCGTCGGCCAGCTACGAATCAACTTGTGCTCCAGCGCTGCAGTGTCGCTGAGGGGATTCCTCGTCCGCTGACGCAGGATCTCTCTGGCGAGTCCGGTGGCATTGCTGAGCCGCCTGAGGCGAAAGGTGTCCTGCACTTTTGTGTTGCGCTCCTCCACCACCACCTCGGGCCAAGAGCCCTTGGCTCTGCAGTGAGGCGGTTTGTGAACTGGCTGCCATCGGGCCTTAGCCTGCACACAAGCAGACTCGACCTTAGCGCAGAAGCTTCGCCACTCTTCTTCAGGTCCCGCAGGCGGCGTCGGTTCTTGGTCTTGCCACGCTCGTAGCACCGCCCGTTGCCACTCCTGCTTGCTGACAGCCTCCGGTTTGCTGAGATCGAGGGTGGGAGCAAAGGAGACAAGCGGAGTATCCATACTTCGGCCTTGTATCTTGCCCTGCACACACTTGTGATCAGACAGTCGATCTTCCCGGTAACTAACAGGTCCCTGAAGCATACCAGGCGGAGACAACACATAGTCGATGCAAGCGGAGCCGTCCCACCTGGAAGGCACATACTCAGAGCCATCATGGACGCCGCTGGCAATCAATCCCAAGTCATCCCACTCTCCGTGATCCTCGATGCTGAGATTGAAATCACCAACCATCACATAATTGCGCGTGAGCGCACTGCCCCGTGCTCGCTGAAGAAGTGCTCCGAAGCAGGTACTCTCAGCTGGTCTGTAACAGTTGAAGATGACCGTATCTCCCACTTGGACAGCCAAGAGCTCCCCATCCTCCAGGTTCCCTTCATTGACGCATAGCACGGACTTCAGCGTCTGACGCACCAGCGTGATTAGCCCCCAGCGTTCATAACCCACTCCCCTGCGAGAGGTAGCATGTGTGCCCAATCGCGTCCAAGCCACAAATCCGCCTCGAGCGGCCTTGTTCCTGTACTGCTGGGCCTTCCAAGCATCTAACCGGGCTTCCTGAAAGCAGATTACATCATAATCTCCCTGCGAAGCAAGCGTGTCCAATGCCAAGAAAGCGTTGTTAAAGCCCTGAACGTTCAACGATGCCCATCTCAGCGTGTGATGATGACGCGAGCTCGGACCTGGGTTCGACTCAATGTCGCCGTCGTCCAGGAGGTTGCGTCTCCATCCGCCCAACCGTCGCACCTCCCCGTGATCTAGCTTCCAAGCCTTACGGAGACATTGTCGCAGTTTTGTGGTGGCGCCTTTCCACAACTGTCGTCGCTGAGGATGCCGAAGAAGTTGCTGTCGACGACCTTTGCCTGGGCATCGCCCCGTGCTGCGCTGCGCGCGCGCGAAACCCCACCAGACAGTAGTGCACCTCTGACACGTGACATGGAACTTCGAAGTGTGTCGCAAGAAGCCGCTCCCAAACACAACAGGTTGATGCCCTTGACTACGGAGCTGCTGCTTGACTTCATCGCTTTGCACGTCGTCTCCCGTAGAACTGCCTTTGAAGCGGCGCTCAGTGCAGTGAATGCCCTGCTGCTTCCAAAGATTCATCCTGTTTTGCTTCATGGTTGCCCCTTCCGGTGCTTTCTCACACTTGCTCAGGTGCGCACGCCCGGAAGTGCTGATACGATCCCAATGAACACCTTCTGCCTCGGCTTGCGGGATGCCCATGCCACACCATGAGCATCGCCACCTAGCCGCCACGGACTTACGAAGTTTCACCACTTGGGGCCGCTGTTGGAACTGCCTGATCGTGGTGAACTCCGAAGCATCGACATCCGGGTGAATGCAGTTGATATGGTTGCGCCTTCGCCAGGTCAGTTGTCTGCTGCTGGCCCCGCCGATAATCTGGTGACAGATGTTGCACGGCCATTGAAAAGCCGGGGGCTTGCCATCGGTTGTCAGGTCCTTGAGGTTCAGGACCGCCACCGGTTTGCCCTGCTTCCCGTCATAGTGCTCCTGATCAGCCAGCCATTGATCCACAGCCGCGGGTTGGTTACGCGTGGCACCCTCTACCTCGTGCATAGTCGATGCCGTAGTGGTTCTGCGCCTCTTGCCAGCTGCAGAAGAAGCCCTCTTGGAAGAAGCAAACTCCGTCAGTGCCCGTTTTGGCCGCACCTCGCTGCAACTGGCGAAGTCGGAAAGGCATTTAGCCCCTCCGCGAAGAACAGGTGCTCGAGGTACTGATTGCTTCGCCGCCCCAGCCTTAGTTCTAGAACTGACAACGCTGCCGGCGCTGCTGGCAAACTCCGACAGGCCGCGTGCTCCTCCTCGGAGCGGAGGCTGCGAAGCATTTTGGCCTCCCTCCTTCGCTTGCCGCTTTTGCTCTCTGATCCATTCCAACTCGTCAATGTCATCATAGATCTCGTAGTGTCCGCGGCCGTAGAAGAAGAAGCCATGCGCGTCCCCTTTGCCCTTCTCGTTGAACTCAAAGACGCGCCCATCTTCATGATGCACCCAGATACGCTTGTCCTCCAGCTTGGCGAATGCCAGTATCTCAAGTGCGCCGGCATAAGTGCCAACTTGCGCCAAACCATCAAGGTACTGCTGAAAATTCGGGATGGCGTTCATCTTACCCATATGGTCGTGACTGCCTGCTCCCTTCCAGAGATCTTCATACTCGGCAAAGTTGTCTTGCATGTAGGAGTGCACCCACAAGCGAACTTGTCGATGAGAACGTGGTTTGTTGGCGGTAGACATGATTCTCGCAATGCCGTACCACAAGCAATCTCCTCCACCCGCATTGGGCAATCGCTTGCCCAAGGCAGGCTTCCACGGGGTGCGCGCCTTCTTGGCGCTCGCTTGAACCTCCTCTGCCGCCTCGCGCTTGTTGCCCGCGCCGTCCGTAGCGTGGTCCGCGTCGCCCTCCTTGAACTCCTTGGTGTCCATGTCAGTGCCGTTGGTAGTGTTGTTGTCCCTGCCCTCATGTCCGGTCCGGGTGTCCTTGCCGTCGCGCTTATCGCCGTGGTAGTCCGCGTTACCGTCGGTCTCCTTATATCTGATGCGTCTCTCATCACGTAGGTTCAAGCGCTGGTTGTTGTCCCACCTCGCTTTGAGCTCCTGGACCGCCGTGACCACCATGTCCTCGTCGTCGCTAAGCTGCACGGTGACTTGCACATATTGGTGAGCATCTTCACGCGACGCCTGAAAGAACCAGTTGGTATGGCCCCGGTAGGTGCGCCCGCGCCCAGTCAGCTCAATGTTGCCGAAGCCCAGCTTGGTGACGATCTCAGTAACGACGGTGTGATCGCATTTTGCTGGAACTCGAAGAAGCTTCCATTGGCGTTTCTTAGTGCTCACCTTGGTGTCACCCTCATCGCATCGAATGCCCAGTCCATGAGCGCCAAGCAAGAGCCCTTTGGTGCTCTGAGCCCTAGCCCTGGCAGTGTAGGCATCCCACGTCTCCTGATCATGCCATTGCAGCCAATAAAAGGGACTTTGAGTGATGCGACCATCCGCAGCCAAAGCCTCCGGAAAGAAGGTGACTCCGCCAACATTCTGTCCTCCCTGTTGAAGAAGAGCTTGTGCCACGCTTACGCTTTGCACCCTCATCAACCCACGAACTTCATCTGGTTTGCGTCCCCAAACTTCCCAGCCCCAAGTGTCGTGCAAGTCAAATGGCGTGACACCATCACCAACCGTTGATGCCCATCGTCTCGCACAAGTGCCAGGGGATTTGACGATGCTTTGCCATTCCTGTGGGCTGACATGCCAGCTCGCTCGCATACGAATGACCACGGTGTTATCGTCCGCCTTGTCTTTGAGGCCGCGCTTGCTCAAGTCCAACTTAGTCTCCATGCGTGCCGCAAGAGCAGGAGGAGCCTTGCCGATGCGAAAGACCCATCTGGATCTGACCCCACGCGTGGCCCCACCTTGTCCCGAAAGCACGCCTGGAACCCTGTCGTAGGTCGCTTGCGCCTGCCATCGCTCGAGCTCCGTGGGAAACTCCCTGCCCGCTCCAGTGTAGATCACAGCGATGCCCCCGTCCGCTTGGTCGGTAACCATGCGCAACGCTTCGTCAACGATCGCATCATCCTCGGTTTGCAGCAGCCATGCGCCCGCCTTGTGTGCATCCATCTTTTCCGACAAATCATATGTGTTCTTAACCATCACGGTGCTTCGCTTGTCGGCCGTCCAGTCTTGAGCACGCGCTTGCCAACGTCCCTCCGTGTAGAAGCTCTGCGTCTTGGTCGCGCCGTTGGCCTGACTTTTCCAAGTAAGGCGCCGCTGAACTTCTTGCCATCCGTCGTCTTGTTGAGCCGCCTGCTGGTTGCGTCCCCTAGACGATACAGGTTCCTTCGCAATGTGCTGTTCATGCATCTTGCAATTCCCTTTTTGTGCTTGGTGTGGCATCGGCTGCTGTCCGCTGCCTTTGCCTTTAGGCCTGCGTTGCCTGTTGTCCCGTGTGTCCGCCTCCTCGCTCGAGAGACGGCTCACAAGTGCCCGGAGATCCTGTCTAAGCGTGCCCGGCTTTTTGCTAAGCAAGGCTTGAAGCTCTTTTCGGAGCTTACGATCAACCTCCGATTCTTCGTCGTCTGGGGCTTCCGCCAACAACACGGCGAGCCCTTGCAACAGCTTGCTATCCCGTCTGTGCGCAGTGACTGTCGAGCCCCCTGCACCCCCTCGAAGCAACGGCCACTGTAAGAAAGCCTCACTTAAGCTCTCTCTGTCTCCATCTCTCTTTCTCTCTCCACTCCTTCTCTCACTGCAAAGTCCTGTCCCGCCTGTCCTCGTACTGCTGCAGTGCCGTGTGCGCTCACTGCCGTCACCACGTGCCTGATCATGTAGTCGCGAATCCTTAGCGTCTCCGGAACCATCACGAACATTGCCTGCATCAGCACCATCAACACCGTGGCAAAGGTGTTTGGCGGCTCCGGTTAGCCCATCTGGACCAGCAGTAACCATACCTGGCCCAACCTCAACCTCGCCTGAAACCTCACCTCGAAACCCAAGCCCTTCCGTGCCCAACGCGTGGCCAAAATGGCTCTTGGTGTGGCCACGTCGGCTCTTATTTCTTTTCTTTTTGTTTCTTCTGGGTTCTCGGGTCCCGCTCCCGCTAAAGACTAACTCATCGCCATCAGCATGTGCAGAATCGTGTAGCTGCCGACCGCGTCCTTCCCCAAGAAGCCCTGGACCTTGCCCTTGGAGTCTTTGCGCCCCATCTGCCGCGACGCCTTCACTATCGCAATGGCCATGGCTAGCAGCGCCGCAGCACGAGGCGGCCCCGGGGAGCCCATATGGGCTGGTAACCCTCAAACCTGAACGAACCCCACCAAGACCTGAAACCATGCCTCGCAACCCATGGCCATGCTGGCTCTTCTCACGGCCCTGATGGCTCTTGCTGCGGCCCTCATGGCTCTTGATTTTCTTGCCTCCCCTCTTTTTGATTCTATTCTTGATCTTTCTTCTGGGTTCTTGGGTCCCGTTCCCGCAACTAGCAGACTGAATTTGACTCAGCGGCAACAGATCCAGTGTCACAAACGGTGGCGAGCCTCGTCTCGACCTCCACCGCCGTCTCCGGAATCTCGAAGTTTTCCTTCTGCTTCCGCCAATGCGCTGAGCTGCCCATGCAAACTTGCCAAATCGAAACCATCGCCTCAGAGCCTTAGTGACATCACGATCTGAAGGAGCATGGCGCATACGTCCTCGCCGCCTTCTCATCACAAGGACTCTGCGCAGTCGCCTCAACCGAGAAAGGCGACGCCTGTGCATAAAGGTATTCTGCGGATGCGTACGACCACACAGAATGAAAGCGATCCCGCCTGCAACAAGAGTGCAGCAGAATCCAATCCCCAACATAAAAAGGACCCACAAGAGGCATTCCTCACCGACTTCCTGCCAAAGCAGCATGTCAGTGTGATGCGATGTGGAGTGCCTTGTAGCATCGGCTTTTGTCAATCCCCCGCAAAAGCAGATAATTGCGAGCCATCGCGAGCCCACCTTGTTCAAGGACAGCTTCCCACTAAGGCTCCCCACCATGGCCTTGAAGAAGGCCACGACCCCGCTCATGATCTGTTTGCACCTCACAAAGAGGCCCGTGTGCGCCGAGGCATACGCCAGGAGGCCGATCATGATTAGCACACTGAAGTAGTAATTACCCATGGCAGCTGCAACGTTGCCACTGATCTCGATCTGGTGGTTCTCAAAGACAGCAGCGGACCAACCCTTGCCACCATTGATGGCAAAGCCGCCATCCTCTGCATAACCATTCGCAACGTTTGAGTTACCCACAAAGTACGACAAGGCACCAGTCGCAGTCGGCCGGAACTGGTTCACGGATGCCAACGTTGGCTTGAAGAGCACGTTGGAGTGGCCATAGCCGTAAAGTTCGGCTGCTGCTGCTCCTGCCACTGCCACGAAGTCGCCACCAGCAAGGTAGGTGTTTGAGATGTTCACGACAGCATTGGCCCAGGCATCCTGCACAGCAAGCACTTCTGTCCGAGAGATGGGCATTTCGTAGGGCTTGGAAGAATGGTGGAGGAAGATCCGCAACTTACCATCCTCGCTCCTCTTGTAGCCGAAGCTGTACTCAACCTTGGAGACTTTGCCATCGTCGGCACTGGTGAAGTAGTAATTACGTTTGGTTTTGCGATGCGCTCGGCCCTCAGACCTCACGCACCCCCGTCAGGGCCCTCATAACCACTCTTGCACTTGCCGACGTATGTTGGCCAGCCACTCCACCACTTCAAGAGCTCGCGCTTGCGAGTCCCGCTCCATGGGCCATCCAAGGCGCCGTTGAAGAGGATCATCAGGTGCACGAGGCCTGTTTCCACCCATCGCTTGACACCGCCATGCCAGATGATCCCACCCAGCTGGCTCCCGGTCCCCGCACCACTTGCAAGATTGAGCTGCATGCCCGTGACGACGCGTTTCATAGTACGCCGTAGATAAGGCTGCGCCACATAGCACCGCCTTACGATGACCACTGCCTCCTTGAAAAATTCGCCGTGCCCTGCCGAGTCGCTCTGTGCTGTAGCCGACCGCCTGGAGCACGTTGGCATCTCGCCGGTTCGAGTTCAGGAACGCCTGGTACCGCTGGTAGCGCCAAGTCTCTCGCACTTGATGCTGAAAACCTCGGAGCTGTCCTGGAGCGCCGAGCACAGCCTGGAATCCTAACTCTGCATGCTGCCACGCCCATGGATGAACCTGCAACGGGCAATGCCACCCCAAACCCTCCAGGAAACGCCGAACATGTCCATACCACGTGCCCTCCTTGCCCGACCAGGTCGAGCTAGGACCGATGGACCTATAGAATTCCCACAGCGACTGAGCATTAGCAACAAAGCTAAACTGCAAGCCATGTCCGTCAAGAATAAGCTGCAAATCAGGACTGCCTACACGATGCACGTAAAAAGCCTTGCGATACCACTGCTGAAACCTGCAAGTCACACGCATGGTAGGAGCTTTAAACAGGTGTCCCCAGCAAGCTTTCGGTATGACATGGCTGATCCACAGTCTCCGCTTGACCTGGCAAGCGAGGGTAGTGATTGCAAGTCGCCGCGCCCTGTCCTCAGCACTGCGGACACGTTCATCGAGTTGCTCCCGCTGTGCCCGGCGCAACTTTTGAGTAAAATCGACTCCCAACACAGTGGCCTGCTCGACGATGTGTCCTGGATGCACGCCCTGCGCGCGCACCTCAGCCATCTGGCATTCTCTCCGGCAAACGACTTTCACCTTCGCGTCATTCTCCTCCCACCCCATGGTTCTGGTCCAGCGTCGCCAGTGTGCACGGCCCTCGGCGACGATCTCAGCGGTGCGCGCGACAAAGCTGCGGTCGTCAAGGAAAACAGCAAGTGTCAGGTCACGAGGATTGAACGTGTGGAGCATGTGGAGCACGGGTCCTAGCATGGCAACGTTGAGACACAGCGGGCACATCCCATCCCCTTGCGGCAGACTGGAGCTCACAAGCTCCGGCACAGCTTGACTGCTCCTGCCAATCTGTATCCAGCGGTATTGCTTCGTCCACACGGTCGCCAACGCCGAGGTAATCGACGCTGGCAATCCGGCTGATCTCATGAGCTCAAGACCTAATGTGGGATCCATCCGATCGAATGCTTGCTTCAAGTCTAATGAAACAAGAATGCCTTGCTCCTCGTGAAACTGCTTGGCGAGGTCCCGTACGGCCCCGAACAGCGAGCGACCCTTGACCGCTCCGTGTTGAGCGGCTGGCAGCAAATCATTCATCCACTGCACCATGAGGGGGTGTTTAGCCAACATGCTGCCTACTATGCGCCAAAAGCAAGAAAACACACTGATGGGCCGCATCTTGTCCACCGGGATGGAGTTGCTGATCTGGTCCACATCACATTTGGGCAAGTGGATTTGCCTCGCCCCACAGAGGATTTTGGGCAATTCTCCGCGTGCAAACCATCGAAGAAGCAGGCGGGCGTATTCCTCGTATATCTCCAACGGCAGGTGGCGAAGCTCGCTGCCGCTCCAACCATCCGGCCCAGCGGACCCCTCACCCAGATGAGCTGCCGCATTCTGCAAGTGCGCCCCAGTGACAATGTCTGCAAGCTCCGTGTTGTTAGCAAATGCAGCGCTGGGCCTGACATGAGCAGTCCAAGCACGAATAGCCTGCATCCTGTCAGGCAAAGGCCGATCCCATACGCGTTTCCAAAAGGCCTTCACTTCATGCAGTTGCTCCTGGACATCCTGAGTGAGTCTGCTGTGCCCGTCGTCCGTTCGAATCTGAAGAGCCGGAGGCCTGGCTATATCCTTTCTCGCAAGCCAATTGGTAGCAGCCTTACCGCACTGACTGACTCTGCGTCTCCATCTGCGTAGGCGCTCTTGCAAGCGCAACTGGAGCTCTCTGGCATAAGCCGCTTCAAGGTCGCGAACACGGTCCTGCCAGGTTGCAAGTCTAGGCACCCCCGTCGGCCAGCTACGAATCAACTTGTGCTCCAGCGCTGCAGTGTCGCTGAGGGGATTCCTCGTCCGCTGACGCAGGATCTCTCTGGCGAGTCCGGTGGCATTGCTGAGCCGCCTGAGGCGAAAGGTGTCCTGCACTTTTGTGTTGCGCTCCTCCACCACCACCTCGGGCCAAGAGCCCTTGGCTCTGCAGTGAGGCGGTTTGTGAACTGGCTGCCATCGGGCCTTAGCCTGCACACAAGCAGACTCGACCTTAGCGCAGAAGCTTCGCCACTCTTCTTCAGGTCCCGCAGGCGGCGTCGGTTCTTGGTCTTGCCACGCTCGTAGCACCGCCCGTTGCCACTCCTGCTTGCTGACAGCCTCCGGTTTGCTGAGATCGAGGGTGGGAGCAAAGGAGACAAGCGGAGTATCCATACTTCGGCCTTGTATCTTGCCCTGCACACACTTGTGATCAGACAGTCGATCTTCCCGGTAACTAACAGGTCCCTGAAGCATACCAGGCGGAGACAACACATAGTCGATGCAAGCGGAGCCGTCCCACCTGGAAGGCACATACTCAGAGCCATCATGGACGCCGCTGGCAATCAATCCCAAGTCATCCCACTCTCCGTGATCCTCGATGCTGAGATTGAAATCACCAACCATCACATAATTGCGCGTGAGCGCACTGCCCCGTGCTCGCTGAAGAAGTGCTCCGAAGCAGGTACTCTCAGCTGGTCTGTAACAGTTGAAGATGACCGTATCTCCCACTTGGACAGCCAAGAGCTCCCCATCCTCCAGGTTCCCTTCATTGACGCATAGCACGGACTTCAGCGTCTGACGCACCAGCGTGATTAGCCCCCAGCGTTCATAACCCACTCCCCTGCGAGAGGTAGCATGTGTGCCCAATCGCGTCCAAGCCACAAATCCGCCTCGAGCGGCCTTGTTCCTGTACTGCTGGGCCTTCCAAGCATCTAACCGGGCTTCCTGAAAGCAGATTACATCATAATCTCCCTGCGAAGCAAGCGTGTCCAATGCCAAGAAAGCGTTGTTAAAGCCCTGAACGTTCAACGATGCCCATCTCAGCGTGTGATGATGACGCGAGCTCGGACCTGGGTTCGACTCAATGTCGCCGTCGTCCAGGAGGTTGCGTCTCCATCCGCCCAACCGTCGCACCTCCCCGTGATCTAGCTTCCAAGCCTTACGGAGACATTGTCGCAGTTTTGTGGTGGCGCCTTTCCACAACTGTCGTCGCTGAGGATGCCGAAGAAGTTGCTGTCGACGACCTTTGCCTGGGCATCGCCCCGTGCTGCGCTGCGCGCGCGCGAAACCCCACCAGACAGTAGTGCACCTCTGACACGTGACATGGAACTTCGAAGTGTGTCGCAAGAAGCCGCTCCCAAACACAACAGGTTGATGCCCTTGACTACGGAGCTGCTGCTTGACTTCATCGCTTTGCACGTCGTCTCCCGTAGAACTGCCTTTGAAGCGGCGCTCAGTGCAGTGAATGCCCTGCTGCTTCCAAAGATTCATCCTGTTTTGCTTCATGGTTGCCCCTTCCGGTGCTTTCTCACACTTGCTCAGGTGCGCACGCCCGGAAGTGCTGATACGATCCCAATGAACACCTTCTGCCTCGGCTTGCGGGATGCCCATGCCACACCATGAGCATCGCCACCTAGCCGCCACGGACTTACGAAGTTTCACCACTTGGGGCCGCTGTTGGAACTGCCTGATCGTGGTGAACTCCGAAGCATCGACATCCGGGTGAATGCAGTTGATATGGTTGCGCCTTCGCCAGGTCAGTTGTCTGCTGCTGGCCCCGCCGATAATCTGGTGACAGATGTTGCACGGCCATTGAAAAGCCGGGGGCTTGCCATCGGTTGTCAGGTCCTTGAGGTTCAGGACCGCCACCGGTTTGCCCTGCTTCCCGTCATAGTGCTCCTGATCAGCCAGCCATTGATCCACAGCCGCGGGTTGGTTACGCGTGGCACCCTCTACCTCGTGCATAGTCGATGCCGTAGTGGTTCTGCGCCTCTTGCCAGCTGCAGAAGAAGCCCTCTTGGAAGAAGCAAACTCCGTCAGTGCCCGTTTTGGCCGCACCTCGCTGCAACTGGCGAAGTCGGAAAGGCATTTAGCCCCTCCGCGAAGAACAGGTGCTCGAGGTACTGATTGCTTCGCCGCCCCAGCCTTAGTTCTAGAACTGACAACGCTGCCGGCGCTGCTGGCAAACTCCGACAGGCCGCGTGCTCCTCCTCGGAGCGGAGGCTGCGAAGCATTTTGGCCTCCCTCCTTCGCTTGCCGCTTTTGCTCTCTGATCCATTCCAACTCGTCAATGTCATCATAGATCTCGTAGTGTCCGCGGCCGTAGAAGAAGAAGCCATGCGCGTCCCCTTTGCCCTTCTCGTTGAACTCAAAGACGCGCCCATCTTCATGATGCACCCAGATACGCTTGTCCTCCAGCTTGGCGAATGCCAGTATCTCAAGTGCGCCGGCATAAGTGCCAACTTGCGCCAAACCATCAAGGTACTGCTGAAAATTCGGGATGGCGTTCATCTTACCCATATGGTCGTGACTGCCTGCTCCCTTCCAGAGATCTTCATACTCGGCAAAGTTGTCTTGCATGTAGGAGTGCACCCACAAGCGAACTTGTCGATGAGAACGTGGTTTGTTGGCGGTAGACATGATTCTCGCAATGCCGTACCACAAGCAATCTCCTCCACCCGCATTGGGCAATCGCTTGCCCAAGGCAGGCTTCCACGGGGTGCGCGCCTTCTTGGCGCTCGCTTGAACCTCCTCTGCCGCCTCGCGCTTGTTGCCCGCGCCGTCCGTAGCGTGGTCCGCGTCGCCCTCCTTGAACTCCTTGGTGTCCATGTCAGTGCCGTTGGTAGTGTTGTTGTCCCTGCCCTCATGTCCGGTCCGGGTGTCCTTGCCGTCGCGCTTATCGCCGTGGTAGTCCGCGTTACCGTCGGTCTCCTTATATCTGATGCGTCTCTCATCACGTAGGTTCAAGCGCTGGTTGTTGTCCCACCTCGCTTTGAGCTCCTGGACCGCCGTGACCACCATGTCCTCGTCGTCGCTAAGCTGCACGGTGACTTGCACATATTGGTGAGCATCTTCACGCGACGCCTGAAAGAACCAGTTGGTATGGCCCCGGTAGGTGCGCCCGCGCCCAGTCAGCTCAATGTTGCCGAAGCCCAGCTTGGTGACGATCTCAGTAACGACGGTGTGATCGCATTTTGCTGGAACTCGAAGAAGCTTCCATTGGCGTTTCTTAGTGCTCACCTTGGTGTCACCCTCATCGCATCGAATGCCCAGTCCATGAGCGCCAAGCAAGAGCCCTTTGGTGCTCTGAGCCCTAGCCCTGGCAGTGTAGGCATCCCACGTCTCCTGATCATGCCATTGCAGCCAATAAAAGGGACTTTGAGTGATGCGACCATCCGCAGCCAAAGCCTCCGGAAAGAAGGTGACTCCGCCAACATTCTGTCCTCCCTGTTGAAGAAGAGCTTGTGCCACGCTTACGCTTTGCACCCTCATCAACCCACGAACTTCATCTGGTTTGCGTCCCCAAACTTCCCAGCCCCAAGTGTCGTGCAAGTCAAATGGCGTGACACCATCACCAACCGTTGATGCCCATCGTCTCGCACAAGTGCCAGGGGATTTGACGATGCTTTGCCATTCCTGTGGGCTGACATGCCAGCTCGCTCGCATACGAATGACCACGGTGTTATCGTCCGCCTTGTCTTTGAGGCCGCGCTTGCTCAAGTCCAACTTAGTCTCCATGCGTGCCGCAAGAGCAGGAGGAGCCTTGCCGATGCGAAAGACCCATCTGGATCTGACCCCACGCGTGGCCCCACCTTGTCCCGAAAGCACGCCTGGAACCCTGTCGTAGGTCGCTTGCGCCTGCCATCGCTCGAGCTCCGTGGGAAACTCCCTGCCCGCTCCAGTGTAGATCACAGCGATGCCCCCGTCCGCTTGGTCGGTAACCATGCGCAACGCTTCGTCAACGATCGCATCATCCTCGGTTTGCAGCAGCCATGCGCCCGCCTTGTGTGCATCCATCTTTTCCGACAAATCATATGTGTTCTTAACCATCACGGTGCTTCGCTTGTCGGCCGTCCAGTCTTGAGCACGCGCTTGCCAACGTCCCTCCGTGTAGAAGCTCTGCGTCTTGGTCGCGCCGTTGGCCTGACTTTTCCAAGTAAGGCGCCGCTGAACTTCTTGCCATCCGTCGTCTTGTTGAGCCGCCTGCTGGTTGCGTCCCCTAGACGATACAGGTTCCTTCGCAATGTGCTGTTCATGCATCTTGCAATTCCCTTTTTGTGCTTGGTGTGGCATCGGCTGCTGTCCGCTGCCTTTGCCTTTAGGCCTGCGTTGCCTGTTGTCCCGTGTGTCCGCCTCCTCGCTCGAGAGACGGCTCACAAGTGCCCGGAGATCCTGTCTAAGCGTGCCCGGCTTTTTGCTAAGCAAGGCTTGAAGCTCTTTTCGGAGCTTACGATCAACCTCCGATTCTTCGTCGTCTGGGGCTTCCGCCAACAACACGGCGAGCCCTTGCAACAGCTTGCTATCCCGTCTGTGCGCAGTGACTGTCGAGCCCCCTGCACCCCCTCGAAGCAACGGCCACTGTAAGAAAGCCTCACTTAAGCTCTCTCTGTCTCCATCTCTCTTTCTCTCTCCACTCCTTCTCTCACTGCAAAGTCCTGTCCCGCCTGTCCTCGTACTGCTGCAGTGCCGTGTGCGCTCACTGCCGTCACCACGTGCCTGATCATGTAGTCGCGAATCCTTAGCGTCTCCGGAACCATCACGAACATTGCCTGCATCAGCACCATCAACACCGTGGCAAAGGTGTTTGCAGTAACCATACCTGGCCCAACCTCAACCTCGCCTGAAACCTCACCTCGAAACCCAAGCCCTTCCGTGCCCAACGCGTGGCCAAAATGGCTCTTGGTGTGGCCACGTCGGCTCTTGTGTCTTTTCTTTTTGTTTCTTCTGGGTTCTCGGGTCCCGCTCCCGCTAAAGACTAACTCATCGCCATCAGCATGTGCAGAATCGTGTAGCTGCCGACCGCGTCCTTCCCCAAGAAGCCCTGGACCTTGCCCTTGGAGTCTTTGCGCCCCATCTGCCGCGACGCCTTCACTATCGCAATGGCCATGGCTAGCAGCGCCGCAGCACGAGGCGGCCCCGGGGAGCCCATATGGGCTGGTAACCCTCAAACCTGAACGAACCCCACCAAGACCTGAAACCATGCCTCGCAACCCATGGCCATGCTGGCTCTTCTCACGGCCCTGATGGCTCTTGCTGCGGCCCTCATGGCTCTTGATTTTCTTGCCTCCCCTCTTTTTGATTCTATTCTTGATCTTTCTTCTGGGTTCTTGGGTCCCGTTCCCGCAACTAGCAGACTGAATTTGACTCAGCGGCAACAGATCCAGTGTCACAAACGGTGGCGAGCCTCGTCTCGACCTCCACCGCCGTCTCCGGAATCTCGAAGTTTTCCTTCTGCTTCCGCCAATGCGCTGAGCTGCCCATGCAAACTTGCCAAATCGAAACCATCGCCTCAGAGCCTTAGTGACATCACGATCTGAAGGAGCATGGCGCATACGTCCTCGCCGCCTTCTCATCACAAGGACTCTGCGCAGTCGCCTCAACCGAGAAAGGCGACGCCTGTGCATAAAGGTATTCTGCGGATGCGTACGACCACACAGAATGAAAGCGATCCCGCCTGCAACAAGAGTGCAGCAGAATCCAATCCCCAACATAAAAAGGACCCACAAGAGGCATTCCTCACCGACTTCCTGCCAAAGCAGCATGTCAGTGTGATGCGATGTGGAGTGCCTTGTAGCATCGGCTTTTGTCAATCCCCCGCAAAAGCAGATAATTGCGAGCCATCGCGAGCCCACCTTGTTCAAGGACAGCTTCCCACTAAGGCTCCCCACCATGGCCTTGAAGAAGGCCACGACCCCGCTCATGATCTGTTTGCACCTCACAAAGAGGCCCGTGTGCGCCGAGGCATACGCCAGGAGGCCGATCATGATTAGCACACTGAAGTAGTAATTACCCATGGCAGCTGCAACGTTGCCACTGATCTCGATCTGGTGGTTCTCAAAGACCACTGCAGACCAACCCTTGCCACCATTGATGGCAAAGCCGCCATCCTCTGCATAACCATTCGCAATGTTCGAGTTACCCACAAAATACGACAAGGCACCAGTCGCAGTCGGCCGGAACTGGTTCACGGATGCCAACGTTGGTTTGAAGAGCACGTCGGAGTGGCCATAGCCGTAGAGTTCGGCTGCTGCTGCTCCTGCCACTGCCACGAAGTCACCACCAGCAAGGTAGGTGTTTGAGATGCTCAGGACAGCGTCGGCCCAGGCATCCTGCACCAAAAGCACGTCGTTTGCTGAGATGGCCATGCTGGCACTCCCTTCCTGAGAGTCCGTGAAATCCTGCACCAGCACTGCCACAGCAATTGAGACACCACACGTCACCAAGGCCAGTAGACCCATGCAAATCATGCCACCCATCAGCCTCTGGTTGGTCTTCTGTAACGCAAGAAAATCTTTGGAGAAGTCCTTCGATGCCTTGTCCACTGCAGTGTTGGAGACGTCATTGGCCGCGTCCATTGTGGCTCTACTCTACACTCTACAGTACAGAAGAACGTGTGTGTAAACGTCCGAGGAGAGACAGCTTGAGTCCAAATGGCTGCAGCCGCGTGCTGGGAGCCTTCCCCAGTCTCGGCACTCAGGGCCAACAGCTGCACGTTATCACGGTCTTTCAAACCTCAATGCTTGAGGGAATAGCATTTCGTAACAGTCATCAGTTGTCGATTTTGTCGAGAACTAGATCACTGTGAAGCCCCAACGCTTTGGGGGCACAGTCCTTTGGCGAGAGAGCCCGGTACAGTACAGCTGAGTTAAGGAGTTGAGTAGAGCTTTGGATCATGATAACAAACCTGAAGGCCTGAATGTCTTTGATCATCTGATAACTCCCCATCATATTTGAAGAGAGAAGCCTAGTCGGCCTTCGCAAACTTCTACAAACAAAGCACTTCCAGTACAGGGTTTGGGTTTCAAGGTGTTTTAGTGCAAGTCTTGTGGCAATCGGGGAAAAAAGGATGGTATCTTTCGAAAATACCGGGAGTCAGTATGCGGAATAAAGGGGACATTTATTTTCCAGAGACTCTGAGACTCAATGTTCGGCTTGATGCGTGTTCTACAGGGTCTCTAACAGCGTTTTCGGGGTCTGATCTACTAGAGAGGTCTTAACTGGTCACCAGCATGGGCTTTGGAGGGGGTATCTGATGGTTCAAAGTGACAACGAAATTCTCACACAAAGGCCATGAATCCCTGGCTTCAGCGGAGGTGTTTTCCAACTGCTTCCGCTTCGGTGGCGTTCGGACATCGTCGATCGAAGTGCGCCCCTTCTCCACCGCCACCTGCGAGTCGCGCCACTGCACTCGGAATCTCTCGAGGCATGACTGTCGTGGTGGTTGTGGCTGAACCGCGACCGGTACACTCGTGTAAGGATTCCCCAAGGAGGTCGTGATAGTCGAGGAAGAGGCCGCCCCCGACTCGTTGGTATCTGGCCGTAAGACTTGCCTCGGGTCATTTCGTGTCAAGTCCACAGCAGGGTGGACGGAGAATCTCGGAGGCACGACCTTTCCAAACCTCGCGGAGCTGTCGGCGTCGGGGTGTGGTCGTTTGGGCATGGCCTTGGTCTTAGTGCTCACGAGAGTCGTAGTAGCGGCAGCCCCAAAGGATGGGTTGATCCACTCGGATTCACTCGCGGAATTGGCCACCGGCCCAGAGCTCCTTGGGTTCATCGATGTCGCAGGGTTGGCTGTAGTAACCACGGTCGGAGGAGTCGGTGGTGGTGTCGCGGAATCATCGTCCTCGTGCCAAGGATCTGGCGACCTCGGCCTCGTCTGCGGTGTCGTGGTAGTCGGTGGGGCCGCCGGAGTCGTGGCTGGTGTCGAAGCGGCGATCTCATCCGGGATTTCGACGATCACCGGGGTCTTAGAGTCGAGCCATCTCTTCGCCGGTGACGGGGATCTCTTCGGGAATCTCGCCGGAGAAAGCGGTCGTTGTGATCCCCTGGCTGCTCCATCGCCGTGGCGGAAAGCAGTTCGGGGTTCACGGCCGAAGCTGGGTGCATCGGAGTCCGTATCCGTGCTGACCTGGAAGAAAGTTCTCCTTGGTGTCGGCGGAGTCGGCGTAGTCGAAGGTGCCGCCGATGGGAACGCTGCCGGAGGTGCTGTCGATGGGGCTGCTGTAGAAGGGGCTGACGAGGGAGCCGCTGAAGGGGGCCATCGGGGTCTCGAAGTCGGGAAAATCGCTCCCCGTGTCGGAGTGGGGTGTTGTCCCCAGGTCGCCGGAGGTCTCGATTCCTCGCGAACTCTACGGGGAGAGCGTCCTCGACGATGCAGGCCATCCGCGATTTCTTGTCGTAGTTGTTGGGCAACATCAGATTTATCCCACGATTCGTAGTCGTAGTACCGAAGGAAGTTTGTGCCAAAGTTGAACTTGCGCATCTCGGCGGAACGGAAAGTGGTCATCGAGTCCATGATCCACTCACGAGCCTGTGCTCGGTTGACCTGCTCGATGATTCCGTTCTTCGACGAGTAATGGTAAGGTGGTTCACCTCGACGATTCTGTCGCTGTACTACGAAAGCCTGTCGCATAGCTTCGTCGAACGTGTGGCCATGTTGATTCCAGCACGTATTGTGGTACTCGCAGCATCCCTGGAACCATTTGTGGCATATGAGGTTGGGCACTACCCACTGTTTGTTGAGGAAATCGGGGTGAAGAAAACCACAATTGGCCATGTTACAGTTCTTCTTCTCGAGAAGGCGGGGACAAAGCTGTCGTCGTATCTCGGAGATGGGGACTTGGGCCGTGTCGCTGACTACTTCGGGGTACTCGTTAAGCATCGACTCTGGAACAGGGGCCGTCATCTTCACCAACGTGCCCTCGCAGAGAAAATCGAACCATGAGTCGGCTCGGGTACGTGCCATGGCTACGAATTGGCTAGTCCAAATCGATGGTAATCGAAGTAGTGGGCTTGAGATGCCCTTCGAAGTTCCGCTTTCGAGCTTTAGAGGCAGCGGGTTCGGGAGTATGTAATTCCATGCCGAAATCATCACGAAAAATGTCTGCCAAATGCTGATTATGCAGATCGGTCTCATGCACAAGAAGAGCAGCGTCGGTGTCAGTAGGGGTGCATGATCGGAGTCGGGGTGTAGGGAAGCCTCGACGATCTCGAACGGCACCGTCAGCGGCTCCGCGGACTCGTCGCGGTTGGTGATGTGCAGGTACAGGAAGGCCTCGAGGTTGGGCGGTTTCAACAAAGTCGCCGCAAGATTGACAATGTCGTTCGCCGTCTGACACTGGGCGATATGATCGAGTGCCTTTCGTATCTGTCGGGATTGTCGCTTGTTCCAAGCTCCCCACGTCACATCCTCGGGTTTCTCGACTTGAAAATCTTCGAGAACTTGCTCGCGGCTGAATTCCTCGAGCGATTCCTTCAGACTGTCAACAACTGACAGAGAAGCCGTAGTGCTCGAGGTACTGGCCGCCAGCAGCGGTCGTAGTAGTGCTCGGGGTACTGGCCGCCCGGGCGGCTATGACCGAGGAGTGATCCGAGGGGACTGAAACAAAATTTCGCTCAAGCTGTAACAGCTTTCGCCAAAATGGCCACGGAGTATACAATCATTCGACATGAATCGGTGAGTCAATCCCCTGACCGATTCGGTGTTTAAGTGAGATATGAAGTTGTCACTTCGCACAAACAAGTGTGTGCTACACTACACTGATAACAAGGAGCCCCTTGCATCCTCGCGGGACACGTCTTCACAAAACCATCTAAACAGGCAGACATGCATACACGCTGCGGATGAACGGACTGACTATAATATGGGAGAGTCAGTGGAGTAAGTGTCCGATCGTTTGTACGCGGTACACTTGGCTGATGTTGTAGTCGATTTGGAGGAAGTAGGGTCCTACACGTTCAAGTCTTGCCAGTTGGTGTAATCTCATGTACTGAGACTGCAGCTTCCCTGTGGACAACTGATGTGTAAATCTGCAGACACTTTGTGCCAAGTAGGCACATGGGTTGAGCCTGGGCAATCCATGTCACGATAAACTGGGAAGCTCTTAGGCAGCGCTTTCCAGAATGTCCACTGCCCCGCTGCTTGCAAATACAAGTGGCACAAGTGACCTACAACGCTTAGCCTCTCAAGCCCCTTACTTTGTCTGCTGCCACTCAGCTTGCAGCTAAAACTGCCCTGGAAGCACGCTGACGAGCGCGTGCACCTGGATTCCAGCAAGCTGCACAGCTTCGTTTTCAGACAAGGAAGACTTCAGTCCCTGACTCTCTTCGGTGAGCCTTGACTCGGCCTTGAGTCTAAGATGAAAGCATAGACAATGAGAAAATGGCTGAGTCGACCACGAGCTGCGTTCCCTCCTGCAGCTCCTCAGGAAAAGCTTCGATTCGAAGCCCTTCTTTCCGACCAGCATCATGGGTAAATTCCTTTCGTTGCAGAGCTGGTCCTGAAGGGTGGCATGGTGCCGCAGATCCTCGGCAGCCTTGAGCCATGCCTAGCAAAGGCATGGCACGAAGGGCTTTTCAGCATGTGCATTTCACTTTACGATAGTCGCTTCCTAACCCGCAATTAACAAAGGCTTCTGTAGCGTTACGGGCCTCCAATACGAAGTGCTTGAGCCGCTCCACGTCTCAGAAGTGCCGGTAAAAATGCTGCTTGGAATTATATATCAGCAATGTGGCCCTGAGCCTTCGACCTTTCGTGCCCAGAAGAGCATTCACTGAGGAGGAGATCGGAAGACGCGTTCCATTCTTCACCTTGCTGTTTCGCACCAGCAAAGCCGAATATCATCTCTTCTATTTCAAGAATGAGACCTGTCTCATGAGGGCATCTGCCTGACAACACGCACTCAAAAATTACCTCTAATAATACAAAACTGCGTGGTTCGGATGGTGCAGTGGTGACGCCACTGCAGTCTCCTGCCTCGCGATCGACTTCTCCTTAGGTGCCACACCATCGCTGCTGCAGCTCTGCAGCAGGTAGGTAGGCACTGCGGCCATTGTCACTGGGCTACCAGCGCGCTTCTTTTCGTGAGCTGCAGGCCCAAATCGCGAGAACCTGGACAAGTGAAAACAGCGAGCCGGTAGACATCGATTACAGTTATGCCGCTAGGCCCTCTCCATGACCTTCGGCGCTCGTACGCGCTTGCAGCTCTCCCTTCCCTCGTTTCGATCTGGATGAGAGCCACTGGGGCTTCCCGTCTGCCCGTCTCCTACCTGTGACTATACTGAAATCTTCCATCCCGTCACAGGTCGTCCTCGGGCATTCTCCGATTGCCAAAACCAGTCTGTTGAATGTGCGGTGTGTTGTGTCCAGGTTCAGCGTGCATCCTATGCTTGGCGGAAACACTGGACTCTGACTCTGCCTCGCGGCAGAAGCCTAGACGCCAGAATCGAAGACGCCGGAGAATAGCGTTGGCGCAGAGCACGCCTTCCAGGGCAATAGTGCTCAAACTCTTCAGTCTTGCGCACTCGGAGCTGCTCGACGAGGCTCAGCTAGCGGCGCAGTGCCCTTGCTTCACGCTGCATTGGTCTGACCTCGTCGGGGGTTGCACAAGCCATGCCCGCGAAGTTCATGCACTGAATCTAGAAGGGCTGGCACATCTGGCACCCATTTTTTCGAAGCGATTCCCACATCGACGGGACGATGGTAAGACTGGCAAAGGCACGCAAAGAAACGATTCGCACAGGCCAATGCGAGGAACTGTTCGAATAGCCCGTATCAGGCATCAGCGCAACATGGCAGCGAGTCCAAAATCCTACTTGTTTTGACGTTCCAATTTGCTGTGCAGCTTTGAAACCTCTGCCACAACTATAAATGAATCGCGAATGTTGCATTTGGCTTGTTGCGGCACAAGCATCCATCAAATGGGACCTTGCGGAAAAGACTCGCTGCAGCCAAACTCATAGACCGTGGTCTGTCGGTAAACTTCGCCTGGTCGTAACCTTGCTGAAATGCATACAGTGCATGCACGTTCTTCGCTTGTCGGGTAAAAAGCAGCCTGAGATCAGCACACGACCGAAGGGAAGTGTGGCCGGTTGGCTGCCTGCTATGAACCAGACTAATGCGAAGTCATGCATGGTCCAAGCGATGCATTCGGTGCGAACAAGTGCATTGGTCATCGCCAAGTTGCATCCGGAAATTTTTGCGCTTCGAGGCAAAAGCCATGGTGCTTGTGGTAGGCACCTTTTCCGGCGCGACCTGTTACGAACACTGTTTAACTCGACCTAACACTGTTGCATCGTGCCCTTGCAGCGGACCTGCGAAGCCGTTCAAGTAGTTACCGGTATAAAATTGCACCTGAATCTGAATAGCACAAGCTGACATCGTACAGACATTTTGGCTTGTGCAAACGATTGGCATGGACTGCATAAAGTCACCCAATGCAGCATCAGCACGCCGGGCTGGTTCGTCTTCATGGACATCCAGCGGCCACTGCTGGCCTCCCAAGCCTGGGAAACACCGATCTGCGCATCGCCAAAGGGCCAGCTCGCTGAGTTCGGTGCACGCGCTGCTGGGCGAAGCCCCGATTCGCTGGGTGGGCCCAAGACATAGTTGTGGTCGTAGCCAAGGCCTTCACAAAATCAGTCACGCACTGAAGCCACGCAGGAAAACTGGTGGGGAATGCGGAAAGCATGGCATACAGCACTTATGCGATCGGTGAGGAGGAAGGATATGGAGGGGGGATATGGGGGGGGATTTGGCTTGGTGTCAAAGCAGCTGGATTCGGAGCTGGACATTTCGCCAACACATAATGCGCTGTTGCTGCTGACACACGTCATTTCGTGCACGACATCGCTCACTCACGAACGTGCGTGGGAAACGGCCGGCGAACTTTTTCCGATCGCACATGCATCGTGAATCGAACATTACATCGGGCCCACTGTGCGACGCGAAGCGAATCACCATAGGTGCGCAGCACGCACCACTACAATACTCTGCAGAAGCTCAAGCAAGAAAGCCACGAAAACCATTTGATATATGGTTTCCTTCACGCCTTGTGACTGCATCGCTGAAGTTGGCTTGCACTGCGGCTGTTTTTGCAAGCCGGCTGCTGCTGCCAGTGTCGTGGCCACCAAAATGATAGTTGCGCAGCATATCACTTGCTGTCCCCCGACATTCTGCAATGCTGGTCCTCAGTCCCTTCCGTCGTCGCAAGTCTCAGAAGCCAGGTATCAAGTCCTAAATTAAATCACGTTTGATTTATGAATGGGGCCGGATTAATACATTGATTATTCGGGCCGCTTCGGCCCATCGCTTTTTAGGAAGACGACAAGCCTGCAACCGGGCCCCGGATGCCCAAGCAATAAAATGGGGTCGTTATAAGAAAAAATGCTCGGGCGGCCCTGAAAAATTGTATGGCCAGACTCTTCTAAGATGAGCAAAAGCAATAAGCCTATATAAGCCGTTTGTAGCTTTCCGTATCCTCCCTCGCATGATTATTCCAACCACCTCAAGCCTTTGGCTGCGGTCCCGGTCCGCACTTATTCGTATCATGGCCGGAGGGGGGGGCGGGGAGGGGCATCAATCAAACCCACACATTAAAGTCCTCCAACTCCTATTCCGCCACACCAGACTTTCGATGAAGCCAGGGCCCCAAACCCCGCTGAACCACCGTCAGGGGGACGCGAGCGCCTGTGCTGATGGCTGGGCTGGTTGCGCACCATTCTTGCCTTTGTTGCCATATGTTGCCAATCAAACACGGAACCAGCCTCGTGACAGTAAGTCGGCCCTGTTCCTTTTGATGCCCGGCATGGCCAATGACGCACGGCGCGGGAACAAGGGGCAGACAAATGCCTCACGCGCGCATGAAACGGAGATCTTCACAGCACAACCACAACCCACACCCCGCTCGGTCATTTCACCCTCCGTGGCTGTCTTGTGGATTGGCAAGACCATCCCGAAAATGAGCACAAGAGCAGGCTCTCGCCATCTCGATCTCGCATATGCAAACATATGCCCCTGCCAGAATGGCATCAATGGCTGCTGGCAAATCCTGCCAAGAAACTGCGTGGATCTCCGGACCGAGTGCAATCCTTGATTCCGTCATGTAGGTGGGACCTGCAACGTGTCACCGCCTGACCTGAAAGGAAATGCCCGGGCAAAGCTGCTGATCGATGTTGGCCCCTCTCAAGCGAAGCCCCGACTGCTCTCATCCGATGGGAATGCCGTCGCATCCCATCACATCCGGGAAAACACGGATGAATGGCAACCTGAATCCTTGATCTGATTCACCAACATGTGCTCAAGGCTATGCCCACTTGTGACATCGTTGCGCGCCCGAGCTGGAGAGCTCCCAGGAGGTCCAACAACGGAAGCAGCAATCGAGCATCATCCACACAACCCAGGAATGCGGCGCCAAAAGCGCATGTCGGAGCTGCTCGTAGAACCGATCGACGACCTCAGGTCCCGAGATCCCCTCAAAATCGACAAGCTCGTCAATCGCCGGCAGGCCAACTCCAAGCCAGAAGGAGAACACGAGGCCAAAAGATACAAAGTGGCAGCACGAGCCGGAATCTACAGCATCCGCTCTTGCTCCAATTAGTCAAGCCATGCATGCTGCATGTATCAACAAAAACTTGAAGTCTCGACGGATCGCTGCTACGACTGCTACGGCACATGTTGCTGTCGCTCGTACATGTCACTCCGTGCAACAAGTTGCACAACATGTGTCACGTTGCCGTCGACTGTTCCGAACCTTCAAGAACACTAGATACACTCACATCACAACAGATGCAAATCAAAATGGAATGTCACCAACATCCCTGGTTTCCTTTGACATCTGGTGCGTTCATTTTCCCTC
The DNA here is from genome assembly GCA_905221615.1 of Symbiodinium sp. CCMP2592. Classification (NCBI taxonomy): domain Eukaryota; class Dinophyceae; order Suessiales; family Symbiodiniaceae; genus Symbiodinium; species Symbiodinium sp. CCMP2592. Next base: position 80,627 of record CAJNDT010000012.1, on the reverse strand, counting down.
CATCCTCATGTCCGTCCTTCGGGGGTGCTGGCTGAGGCTCAGGGGCACACTGCGGCGACTGCGTGGAATGACCCGCCCAGCTGCTTAAAGCTTGCATACATGTCGTTTCTTCCAAGGCTGTGGTCGAAGGTGCTATCATCGAGTGGACAGAACTGTCGGAATCGAAAACAACCCATCTACCGAAAAGAGCTGTTCCCTGCGCAACTGTAAGCGTCGAGCCGTTGTCAGCCGCCCGAATCTGAGTGCCTTGGCTCCCCCTTTCTCTGACTGGCCCTGGCGTCCTGAAATCCCACGCCTTCTGCCAAGGCACCGATCCGAGTCTTCTGGCGCAGGTCCATGGCCCCAGAAACGCTCCGAACCTCTCCAGTGGGAATGGAAGTCTCGTCCACTGGCCTCGGCGGCATGGAGGGACACATAGAAAATCTGCGACCGCAGGCGACCACATTGCTTGCTGCACAGCGTAACTTCGACATCATTCCCATCGAGGATCGTGTAGAAATCTGCAAAGATCTGAATCCTTGCATGAAGGCCGCTGGCTGTAAAGAGGCTCAACTCGGAATCATGCAAACATCAACAGATGCGAATCATGCAGGCCACATCTTTGCTCCAAGAGTCTCATGATTGCAGACATCCTGAACGCCAGTGCCACCATCAGCAAGGTTCCAGTATGCCTTAGCATGCCATGCTGAGGCACAGGCGATGGGCAGTAAATTTGCTGTAATTGTTGGGGCCAAGAAGAACCTGGTAGAAAAGAACCAAGCAGTGACACGTCGCCTCCCCAAAGAGGTCATGAAGAGCGAGCCCCAGTTGCCATCATTGCTCACAGAGGCCCCTCATCTCCCAAGAAACTGAAACCCTACATCGGTACACGAAGGTTTCAAGCATGCACCAAATGTCAAAGACCATCCATGGCCATCCGAATAGTTGGTTTGCACATGTAGTGCTGCAAGCAAAGAGCGTGGTTTGTCAGGTTGCACAATGTTGGCCTCAGCTGTGAAAATGAAATCAAAGCCTTGGCACGAGAGTTTCTGCCGTGTCTTCCTTCTGAACGGTGAATCCGAGCCGCGCATCGGTTGTCGCTTCATATTCCATCTTCAACGAGCTGGACGTCGGCAACGAATAAGTCACCCTGACGAAGCGTGGATTGTCACTCCGCCATGGTCGCAACGTGTTGCACCGGGGAAGGTGGTCGTCTGAAATGCAAGGAATGCACCACCGGACCCTAAGACTAAGACCAAGCGTGTGCGCTGCACGTGCCACTATGCTGCCGGCTGCCACTACAGGAAGCTGCAGCGAATATAGTGACTAGCGTCTGCACCTGGCGCGGAGGTTTCCCGGGTAACCTTCGTCGCCATCAGGCGAGAGCAAGGAGAGCGTGATGGACGTCGCATCTGAGGCCTTGATAGTTTAACGGATCATGATAGTGCTGGTGTTGTGTGGTTATCCTCCTGGGAAGCCGGCGTCGCAGGTCCACATGAGCTTATCAAAGCCCTGGTTGCCTCCATGAAGATGGTTGGGACCTGAACTGTGAACAAGTGTCGGAGCTCCGAGAGAGGACCCTGAGATCATGACCATTGTTGGCCGCAAGCTCATAATCCTTGCCATCCAGCGTAAACTTGCCTCAAGCAGCGAAAGACGAAGAAGCAGCAGCAACAAAACGACAACGTCAACGTCAAAAATACCAATAGCACCAATACCACCAACAGCTTCAATAACGCCAAAACAAACAGCAAAAAACACCAGCACCAACAACAACAACAACAACAACAACAACAACAACAACAACAACAACAACAACAACAACAACAACAACAACAACAACAACAACAACAACAACAACAACAACAACAACAACAACAACAACACAACAACAACACAACAACAACAACAACAACAACAACAACAACAACAGCAACAACAGCAACAGCAACAGCAACAGCAACAGCAACAGCAACAGCAACAGCAACAGCAACAGCAACAGCAACAGCAACAGCAACAGCAACAGCAACAGCAACAGCAACAGCAACAGCAACAGCAACAGCAACAGCAACGACGACAACAACAGCAACAGCAGCAGGAGCAGCAGCAGCAACAGCAACAACAACAACAACCACACCCGTAACCACAACCACAAACGACAGCGACAGTCACAGCGACAACCACAACGACCGCAACAACGCCAACAACCGCAACAATCACAAAAACCACAACAACCGCAGCAGCCGCAAACACAACCAAAACAAACAAACCCTCTCATGTGTCAATTCGCTCGTGTCGATTTTCAACCCATGCAACGTCCCGAGGCCTTTGGCAATGCGGTTCGCACATCGTCCCGCGACCTTTAAGATAGCTGACAGGAACGGATCCACATGCTTCATGACAGACTCATGAGGGTGAAGCCGCTTCTGGATAACACCCGGAATCAAATGCGCAGGCTTTCTCTGGTCACGCCATGGGACGGCGCCGAAGTAAGGGTTTGTAGTCCAGTCCAGATACGCCGCGCCGTCATCGTAGCCCAGGCAAACCTGGCTTTGAAGGGCATCATGCAAATGTTCGCCAATGCCCTAAGCCATCTACACATTGATTTGCAACGGTCCACGTCTGATTTCTCCGAAGCTGGGAGCTGCCTCTTTGATCTTGCCTGCAGAGTCAGGGACCTTGGCAACAATGACAACAACCTGCTCACATGTGCGAAACCTGTGCTTGCAAAGCTCGCCTGGACAGAGGAGACCGTGGCACCAAGGTCAAGGACCCGAACCTGCAGGAAACACCATATGTCTACAACACAGCACACCATCCTACAGTGAGGTTTCCCAAAACTACCTTGTGCTACTGCTCCAGCTTTTCGGCTCAGCTATACTATGCGATGCTATACATTACCATGTGTGACTTGTGGAAACGAGTGCTACAAAAAAGAGACTCAGAGTCAACTCTACACTGCGCTACAAAGCCTGGGCTTTCAGCACAACACCTACGATAGCCCACCTGAGATCACCTGAGTGTGACTGCCCATGCTCGTGTCTTAGGTACCAAACTACCATTGCGCCGGGCATCCTGAAAACATCACGCATATCACGCGACTCACGAAGCTGCTTGAAGCCGCTTACGCATACGACGCGCATACATCTTCGCTCACCATTCCTTGGCCTGTTCATCGTTGACACCAGTACTGCCTAGGGGGTTGGACTCTCTCTATAGGGTTTTATGCGCCTCAGACGTCGGCGTGTTTACGACCCAGATTGTCTTCCAATCAGAGTCGGGCCTACGAGTCTCATAAGCCAGTGGCAGAACAGGAGATCGGAAGAATTCAGAAGCCTGTCGCGGCAATGGGCAGATACTCGTGATGAATCGAAGGTTGTTGAAGGCGCATAAAACGATGAGTACAAGGTCTGCAAATCGTGATGCCCGTGCGCTGTCAAAACGGCAGCTGGCAGGGCGCACCGTCATCGAACCATTGCTGAGCGTATACGCTGTGATTGGCTTCCCCGAGTTGTTTCCGAACTCCACCGCCGGCGCACTCGAAGAGGATCCCATGGCGACGCGCGAAAATCCGGAGCTCGGGGCGAGGTTCAGGCTGGGCTGGGACAGTGAGAGCCGCTGCGGCCAAAGGCCAAAGGCTGCGCTTTTCGACGCCTGAAACGGAGATTCGGGACATCTGACCTGGTTTAGCATGAGCTTCTATCCATGCTAACCCTTGGAGCAAAAACACGGCAGAAATCCGTGGCTGAGTGACATGATCTCGGGACCTGGACGGAACATCGTAGCTGAGAGCTGCGGCCTCCTCTTCGAGATCTAGGAGTCGGCTCGACCTCGGCGCTAGCCGACGCGCCAGCGTCGCCAAGGAGAAAATCTGAAGAAAACCAGAGCTGGACTGCTCCTCCGCGTGGCCAGCGAGCATGGCGATCTCCATGCCTGATGCGAAGCACATTTCGCCACTCGCAACCCACCCTCAAGGCCCGGGCCAGCATTCCAAAGGCGCCATTGGCTTAGGCTGCTGTGCTTTGCAGCGGCCGTCTGCTTTCGCCACTGGCACGGGCTCACCGGGCTGAAGATGACGAAGCCAAACATTTCTCTCACATGCGACTGCGTCCCAACCCGTGCCGGCCAGGCGAGGATTTCGAGAAGGCCTGAGGCATTGTGTTGCTGCCGAGTTGCATTCTCGCTCCCGGATACTGATTTTGAGCCTCCCGCACATGCCAGCCTCAAATCGCTTCAGCTGTTCCGATCGCTGAGTGCTCCTTATGCGACATGGACATAAGTATGGACCCAACTTGATTTCCGCTGACCTCCACAGGCCCCGGCAGGATGCTTTCCTGCAGCCGACGCTTCTCTTCGATCTCCGCTTCGAACTCCACCTCCAGGCAAGACCTGCCAAGCGCCTGCTGGGCCTTCCGCCTGCGGAAAAGGAAGGCTTGGGCACTTGCCTCAGCTTCTGCACCCAGCTCGCCTGGCACGACCCAAGACTCTCAGGCTGCACTAGTAGCTGCACGGCGAGTTCAAGATGTTGCTGGCCGGTCGCGACACTTCTTTTTGTCACTTCCCCGCAGATGTTCCACAAAGCCTCTCCCTGAGAGAAACGATTTTGTGTCTGTCTGCTTCAACTTGCGGCAGCGACCTGTAGCAGGAAGCCCAGTCACTTTGTGACAACTTACCGCTAGCGGTGTTTACGCCTTCTTCGGCTTCGGCAACAGATGCAGAGAAGGCCTCAGCCTCATCGACTATAGCACTCAACACCTGCTCTGCTTGGCCACCCTTTCCAAAGAAGTGGCTCAGGCTGTGCCTATGTTGCTCTTCAATTCCAAACTTCCTACGCACGGAACTCAGCGGAGAAACCAGTTGCATAATCAAGCTTGCAATCGGCGGTTCAGCATCGCGATTCACAGCATGTATGATGCGGGCAAGTTCGGCCATCCCTCTCAGAAAAGACTTGTGCGCGCCCTGCTCCTGAATACTGTTCGGCAGGTGTTTGGATCCCCAGAAAGCTTTGCCCGGCCGACCGTTCTCAAATGTATCAGCCTGCAGCATCAGCAGAGCAGCCCCGAAGCCTGCAGCATAGGTCAGGGCCAGCTGGACACGTGGAGTCCACCAACTCGGACCGACCTTCTCGGCGAAACCGCCGAATGGGAGACTTACACTTTGAGGGATTTCAGGGACGTTGCAGCTTCGCCGCACATGGGGCAAAGGCGGCGCAGTCATGCTCAACTTCCGCTTCTGGCCAGAGCCCGGCGATTTGCCATTTCGCGGTGGTGGTGGAGTGGCTGACTTCCGCTTCTGTGCACCAGTGTTGTCGCTGTCGGTGCCATGGCTTTGCAGGGCGGTTTTCGCTTCAATCTTCACCTCGGCGGCAGCTTCACTCGACTTTTGAAGGGACCTGTCCGCATTTTTCGAAGCACTAGCAATGCAGTACATGCAGCAACAGAGTCAACGCAACCCAAGAGAAAGGACTTCTGGAAAAAGCACTCCTACCTTATGGAAATCATGTTGCCGGGTGCTGCATGCTTGAGAAGCCAGTCCTCCCCCACCCCCACCATCCCTTCTTGCTTCAGTCGAGGAACGAAAACAGGGACCGGCACCTGCTCCACTGTTGGTGCGCATTCCTGCGAGCCCTTCAAAGGGCCGTCGGCAGGAACGTCCCGTGCATCTTCTGGCTCTACGGACAGCTTGATCTTCTCGCCCTCCTGGAGAGGATCCGGCTTGGATACATGCCGATCATTGGAATCGAACGAAGTCGCGTCTGCCTGGACAGGTGCCTCGCAAGAAGCACCATGAGGCAGGTCGAGCAATATTTGGGGAGGTCCGCATATTTAACTTCGAGATGACGACAGACCTGTCCTTCTGCCTGAGGCCGTGGATCAGTGTGACCAGCCCACAGAACCTTTGATTCCCACAACCTTCCTTCCAATACTCTACGATCCCCTGCGAAACGTATCCACAAACAGTCCAACATCGTACGTAAAGAGTTTGAATTGGCACCTCGAACGAGATCCTGTTACCCACGTCAGCAGGAAGCGCTTGCGCCACCGTCGAGGCAAGAGGAGCGGCGTTTGGCACAGCAGGCGCGCCATCTTGGCTCCTGTGGGACGTACATACACACCAGTAAAAGCGCCGTCACTACTAGCAGAAACGGACGTGCTCAGCTTCACAAACAGAATCGAGGATATTCGAGGCAGGTCACTTGTCCCACAGAGAAAGATGTGCTTTTCCCGGAATTTCAGCAGTTTGGAAGCCGAAGTCAGCCAAGTCTTCCTGGAATTCGCACACCACGAGACTGAGCCGTTTCATTGCTCCTCCGAGGCATTCGAAGACTTTCTGTGCAAACTCCCGCTTCATGGAGGAGTCCAGACTCGGAGCTTGTACTGAAGATAGCCACAAGAAACCTGCTGTCCGCGCTCGAACACCGCATCGCTGTTTCAATGCATCCAGCGGCCGGCCAAACTCGTTGAAAAGGATCGGGGCAAGACTTCGCAAGGCTTCAGGAGCAGAGTCACAGCCACACAACTGCAGAAAGGAGTCGTCGCCCCCGCGGAAAATGTAAACACCAGTCAGATAGGCAACTTGCTGCCCTGCTTTGTTTCGCAGCTGCGAGTGCAAATCCTTCAGGGTGCATCATGCTCAGGGGCTCAGGAATGCCGCAGAAGGTCAAAGCCTCACTGGTAAACCCCATCCTACAGCCCTCAAGCCGAAGGCTTTGGACTTTGGACTCTAGACCCTAGTCTCGACAGCTCCATCAAACACCCTCACCAAAAAGCGTACCTTCAACTTACGTGCATCTTATGACTTCGAGTTCCGAACTGGGCTGGTTGGAGCATTCGCAGAGGACAACGAGCAAGTTTCTGGCAGGATCCACATCCTCGAGGCCAATGCTTGACTCTGCCATACGGAGATGCAGCGTGTAGTCTCCACAGGACAGCGGTGGAGGTTCAAAAGTCTCCGCGACTGCCTTGATCAGTGGAGGTCCAGCTGCCGCGCGTCTGAAGCGATTGACCCGATTCCTGGACACGGAGGCCTTGCCACTCTTGCATTGCTTCAACCTGCGCCCGACAAACCGTACCAGGTATCTCCAGGGCTTCCGCGGGCTTGCCCCGCAAAGCGTATCCTTCCTGTAAGATTGGCACGCCATGTATGCTGAAAGCTGCACCCGTTCCGGCATGCACGTTACAAAAGGATATGGTCCGAACAGCTATCAAAAAGTCTCGAGATAGCTTTACTATACCCTTTGCGAAGAGACTAGCAGAGCGCATCCGATGGTTAATGCCGAAATTATGAAGAATCAAACAAGACTTCCTAGGCCGTTTTATGCTGTTTTACTCCCTGATGGTTGCAACAGACGCGTGCCTGTCAAAATCGCTTGCTGGTGCTCTGGCGGATGCTGCACGGGGCTGCAAAGAAAGCTGATGCCTACTTATGAGGAAGACGTGGCTTCCGTGCTACACCGAGAGCCCCTACGATCATGGCGTCATGACAGGTCGCTTGGGCATGCACGGTGCGGCGGGGCTGTGCGGCTGACAGGCTTGCAGCGCAGAGCACTCACACATCATCCGAATCGGGCTCAGCAACGCTCTGCTGCAGCCTCGTGCAGGGCTGATCCGGGATCGAAACGCCCTGAGAAACGCCTCATCTTCACAACGTTTCACGGCATGTTGCATGCATGCACTAGCATGGCAATGCCAATCTGAGATTGACGCAGTCGCGACCATTGGAGCAGGCAACATGCAAGCGTGGCTCCTCAGTGCGAAACAAATTATCGGAAAGCGGCGAAAGCATGCGAAAGCATGCGAAAGCGGGCTGAGGGATCGGAGGGCCGAGCTTGAGAGCTCCAACTTTTTCACTATGCTAATCAGCCCATGGCAGGCCTCAGAGAGGTTACAGCTGTGCTCCACGCATCCGCGAATCTGCATTCTGCAAGACTCTACGTCTCGTGCCTCCTCTCGCCTCGCGCTCGCTGCACGGTCGAGCCTCTGGAAGCCGAAGCTCGATCCGTATATAGGCGAAGTTGCGAGACTGCAAGGATGATACCAGTACGGCCAAGCTCAGAACAGTGTCTGTTCCTCTTTTGCCTTGCGCGACCACTCTAACCAGAGTTGGCCAGTGTCAGCTACTGTCCTTGCAGTGCCGGCATGGGTTTAGCTGGGGTCACGGCCCAGCGCCAAGAGCGAAGCCTCAACATGACAGGCCAAGCGAAAGAGGAAGCAGCACGATACGGCTGGCAGCCACAGGGAGCTGTGCACTTTGCGCTTTGGGCGCCGAGCACGTGCACAAGTGTGCAGTGCTGGATCAATGCTGCTGATCGCTGCGCCTCAGCCAGTGTGGATCACCTACAGACCACGCGCCCGTGCAAATCACAGGGCGGCACAAGTCGCAGTCTCTCGGCTGCATGTCTTGGCTTCTGACCGACATTGCTCGCATTGCTCGAAGAAGTCGCTGCTCATGATGGTTTAGCAGCTTTTGCCGTCTGATTTGAGTCCTGCGAGATCTGAGATGGGCTTCTCAGGGCTAAAGCCTTATCTCCTTGCAGAATCATCCGAACTCTCAGCATCGACGGCGCATCTTTATCGACCGACACAATCTGAAGGCTGGATCAAACGTAGTCTGACCCAGGTCCTGCGCATTGCCAGGAACCTGACCGCGTGAAAGTACAGCTGCAGATCAACCCTCGGCAACTGCTCATGGACTAAGGCAGTGACCAAGTTAAGCACACGAATTCCTGAAAGTTTTTCTTCTCACAGCCTGAAGCCGAGATGGACATACGCAAGCGGGACAACATGTCGTGCAAACTCCAGTCTGCGGCGCGAGTCGCGATTTGCAAAAATGTATGAAGGCCCAGGCGGAAATGCAGAGTCTTGAATTTGACGAAGCAGGTCACGTCCTGGAATGAACCACGACGGCCGTGAGCCAGTATCAAATCGATCACCATGTTCAGCCCTTGCGTGCCTGGCGTTGCCGCTTGCAAACTGCAGCCTCTGGATGCAAGCAGCATCAAGCAGCTTACATCCAGTCCGCCAGAGGCCGGTATCTATATCGTAAGGCATGCATGAAGTATACTCATCTCGTGGATCAGCGACTGCTCGAATGCTGTGCTTCCGGGCCAGCTCGCACCAAGCGCGATGAATTGCTCGGAGCTTTGCCGAGTCTGATTGTCTCTGCATCGCGCTGCAGAGACTGTCCCTGGACTGTGAGACCCGGAGGATGTGCGTTCTGCAGCACCCGTGACAACGCATGACAGCACATGAATGCCTGAAATATCTAGGGTCGCGGCTTTCTGCGACTGCTAATCGCCACCTTTCCTGATTGGCAGGGAGCTAGACACGAGCTAAAGCTGTCAGGAGTTGAGGGTCATGGCGAACTCCACTCTGCTCGCATTTGTTTCCGAGGTGCGGCTGAGAAATGCCTGCTTCTTCCAACTCCGCCAGCATCGGAGCCTCACAATCAGCACTGCCAAACGACTTCTGCGACTTGCTGATACTGCCAGACTGTCGCCATACTGTAGCTGTAACAGTGCTAGGCTATCTTGCACCGCGCCAACGATAGCCCCCCAACATCCGCTTATCACAGCTTCTTCTGCTATTTCTGTCTCAACACGCGGGCTTCGCCAGTGTGTTTCGTCCCCAATGTTTCGTCCCTCACGTCCTGTCGGCCTCCTAGTGCTGCGTTAGCCTCTGAGCATCGTGAGCATCTTTGGGTGCCCATTCAACATCTCGTTTTGGGGTGAGCATAATGGAGAGTCTGCGATGTCTGCTCCTGCGGTCAAGGCGACCTACAACCGTTTCATGATTCCCGGTGACTGGAAACGGTCCCTTGAAGAATTCGCAGCCGTGACTCTTATCTGATCGCTCAATCTGCGCGGCGTGACAGTAGCGCGCCTGAGGAGATGTCTTTGTCCTCGAAGTAAACGATTTTCAAGTCTCTTCAAATGGAGACTCTTTTCCTGGCATACAAAGAGTCCTCGGTAGCACTAGCTGGAAAAATCTGCGGCGAGCCTCCGCTATGCACCGAGAGGACTCCTGAAGTGCCTCCTGTCAGGAAAGCGACTGACACAGCATCGCAGCCGAAAGAATGCTTTTTGTCGTGTCCCGGTACGAAATGTTTGCTGACGTAGCCAGTGGCTTAGCGATCACCAGCATTCTCATTGCCTCATTCGATAATGTCAATACAAGTATCAGCTGCTTCATCATGAAACTTCCTTCGCAAAAAGACAAAATTCCTGAATAGCTCGATGCTTGGGCAGCTACGGGTGGCTAGCAGCAATGTGCAGCACGCAGCTTTCCCCAGGTCAGCTTCTACTCGCGATGCGGCTTCTCGTGCAGTGCACAGGCCCTACAACCTCCTGAACACTTAATACTTGAAGTGCTACAGCCCGCATGTCCGCACCGAGTCGGAATGAAGTGTCCTCAATAACCTGTGGCATAACTTTCCTCGCTTTCATCTTTGCGATCTGCCGTATGCACCGATTTATTCACTAAGCTGCCTGGAGGCAATCCTGTTTCTTCTGGGAAGCAAGATGGATCAAGCACCGTATCGGATCTCAAAAGCATACCCGCTTTGCTGTGTCCCACTCTGACCTGACAGACCTGCCAACTTGTGAAAACTGAAGGCCCATTCCCACTAATCTGAATCTCCATCACGTTTTCCGAACCACGACCACTCTTCCCCGCGTCGACTACGTAGTCCACGCAACGAAAAATTGTTTGTTAAGTGTGCATTAAAGTTTCAGAAGTTTCTGTGACGTGGGCCTGGCTGTGTTCGCGAACAGCGAGCAGGTCTGCCATCATGGCAGCTCGCAACTCTTCCTGGGGTTTCGGCAAGTTCGACTCTGCAGAGTCCAGCGATGCCCCCATCGATTCGGCCCAGCTGCGCGACGAGCCACTTGCACCGCTTTGCACCAGCGGTGCCAGCATTGCAGCTTTGCCTCGGCGCGACCTTCGAAGTGCAAAACTATGCAAAGCTCAGCTGGCGTCAGGAAATCGCACATATGCGGAGCCAAGCCACCAAGGTCCACTTGCAACAAGTGCATGACCTCGCCCCAGACGCTCATAATTGGGCTGGCATGAGCCACAACATGCAACTAAGTTGGACGCATCTCAACAAGTCTATGGCAGCTCTAGTGCATTTGCGTCATCTGACAGACTCGCAGCTGAAGACTAGATTCCGCGATTCCGCAATCGCATGCAAACGTCACCGCTCGCATCCCGACTCTTCCTTTTCGTGTCGCTCTGCCTAAGCGCAACGCGCCTTCCGTGTACTGACTCCCCTTCTTTGTGTCCGCTGTAAAAAACTCGCTTTGATCTCTTCCTCGCATGAGTGGCTTCTCCTCCCTGTCTTCCACGGACCGTCCGGCTTCGGCCTTCTTACAAAGTGGCACTGTGACCAATTCTGCCAGGATCAGACAGCACCAGACAGCACCAGACAGCGCTACGCAGCGCTCAGCAGCGCTCTTCAGCGGATCGGAGCGGGGGAGCGCCTGCGTCCAAGCGGAGCGCGCTCTCCAGGCCTCGCAGCCGAGCCGAGAAGCGGCCCGCTCCAGAAAGGAAAAACGCGAGATGCGCTGAGTCCGGTGGCGCTCCAGCTGGCTTTCAACCAGGATCTCTGCTCATCCCGATGGTGTCTCCTGCTGTGTCGGGTCCTAAACTGTCATCCAGGACTGCGTCCCGAAAACGATGCCGGCAGTGCAGCATCTGCCCGAGCTGGGCTTGCTGATGCGGCCCCGGGCGCCGACTGCGGCTCCTGGTTGCTTTGCAGAGGCGCCAAAGACCGAGTGCTGTCCTTGGCTCCGTGCCTACAAAGCCCACTTCGTCTGGTGCCGCCACCTGTCACAGATCGATTTCAGGATTTGCAGATGGTTGCCATGGCCCTGGGCAGACCTCTGGACATACTAGACATCAATATTCCGGCTGCAGATCACTGCAGTTCTATCCACACCGGACGACTGCAACTGCGCTAAAGTCAAGCCAAGAAACTTGAAGTGCTGTTGCTTCTGGCGGCCTCGGATTGGACTACCACTCCTGATCGAAAATTGACAGCCGAGATGCCATGCGAATTGCCTTCGATCCGAACTCATCGTGCCCGAACAAGCCAACAAACGTCATGAGACTGCCAAGACTGCTGCGCAAGGATTATCCTTCTGATTCTGCCAGCGCTATCTTGCCACTGCAAGCACAAGTCTCCCAATGTACATTCTGGACAAAGCAAAACTGAGCCGCTTGCCGCATCTAGATGACTGCTCAAAGCCGCATCCAGGCCTCGACCCACGGGGGAAATCCAATATCCAATACTCGTGTGGCTGCCGCAACCGAGGCTGTAGCTTGACACCACCGCAGCCCCGATCCGGAGCCTGGATATCAGCTTCACAGGGAGCTCTCGGTGTGCCCCGTTCCTCTTCCGGACCTCCGAATGTGTGAGAACAGCTCGACTGCAGTCGAGGCCTGTGGCGACTTACATTCTTCATCACAGCAAGGCCCTGTCGTGGCTTTCACAAGAGCCGCTGACCTCCTCCATCGTCTGAGCCTAAGCCAAAGATTCCAAGGGCAATGCCAAGTTTTTTGGGAAGGGTGCATGCACCGAGCGCCGTCAGCTCGCTATGGCGTGGTCACTTCGTAACAGAATTTGCGGCCCAGCAGCGGATCACGGAAGCAGGGCGGCTCTCTCTGGCTAGTTGCAACATGAGAGCTGGCAAGACTTGCAACATCCTGCAACTGAATGATCTTTATGATTCCGAATCAGTCACTACCATGGGACCGTCACGAGGACAGAGTTCACACATGCATGGGTACCCTCTGGTATCCTCTGGTCCGTTGAAGCCCGAAACGGCTCGACATGGCTGAACGTCGGCCTCAAGCTTGCGCGCTAGCAGAGAAGGCATGTCATGTCATGTCGTTTTCCTCGTTCTGCACAGTATAGATCACAGGCAATCGCTGAGAGAATTGGGGCTTTGCCTCTCAGCCACAGGAGTGCCGACATGTCGGACAAATCAAGACTTCAATGCAAAGTCGTAAAATGTCGTAAAACAAAAAGGCGCTAGCTGGGAGTCAACCGGTGCTCCTGCATGATGCGTGTGAAACTTCTAGGCCTGGCCGAAATGATGTTTTTTGCTGTCTCTGCTATGAGCATCAGGCGAAGGCTGAGGATTGCAGAGCTGCTGTCGCGCACGCTCAGGGCTCAAGCATCGTAAGTCTTCCGCCGAAGTGGTTGAAAGCTTGAAGCGGGGCCCAGGCTCCAGTCACGAGGCCTTGGTTGTCGATGGACACCGTACATCCGTACGTGCCCTGTCCTTGCTCATCGGACCAACGTCCAATATCTAGCGCAAGCAGATGTAAGCCTGCGGTTAGAACCATCTTCGGCATTGGTGTTTGTCTGGCTTGGCGGATTGGCATTCGTGGCGTCATGTATCGTTCTGCGTCTCCGGTTGCTCTTTGACCTTTGTCAGTCTGCCTTGTGAAGGATTGGAATGGATGCTAAAATTGGAATCGATTTGTGTCTGTGCTCGAGCTAAAACTAATTGAGCTAAGGCATTGAGACATTGCTCAGGTCCACACGGTTCGCGAGGGCCAAGAAGGCCTCAATGTAGCACCGCCAGTTCCAGTCTGAGGAGGTTGAAATCCTGGCAGCCCGCCGAACCTGGCAAGACAAGAAAGTGCCATCTGTTGCTCGCAGACTGCTCTAAGCCTCTAAGCCGCGAACCATCTTTCCAAGTATTGAAGACGGTCTGCAAGCGAGCCCGTAGCTGCATGATGAGCCTGCATCTGGAAATGAAACGAAGGCCTGCGATAGACCGATAGACCCCCAAGCCGCCCCGTTGGCCCTCCTCGCCTGTTGCTTCTGCTCCAGCTCCGCCTGCCGGCTTGCACCCTAAAGGCAGGCAGGCGGGCAGGAGCCCTTCGGAGCCCGTTCTTCGGGCCTTGGCGGCACGCAGCTGGCCTGTGTGGTGCTCAGCCGAATCTCCTCACAGGTCACATCTGCCTCCTCGCATGAGCATCATCCCGGCCGCGCTGCCTAGAGCACGCTCCAGGAAGTCCAGCCGCTGCTCGAAAGAAGCATGCCTTTCGACAGTTGCCTGCACCAGTGAAGACAAACTACACATACTGCAGTTAGCCGATATAATCCCAGGTGCCTTCTGGCTCTGGGCCTGCATTTTGTGATCATCAAGGTTCCTCTTGTGATCCTCCAGATCTCTTTTGTGAGCTTCGAGCTTTTTCTCATGTTCATCGGCAGAGTCGCCAATCAGCTTCTCGATGTATTTCACCTTCTCCTGCATAGTCCCCATGAGGCAACCTGTGTCTGCAAGCATGAAAATTCGTGCAACAAAGGCAGTCCTCCAGAGACGCGTGCTGCTTGTCCCGGCCGTCTTTATGTGCCTTCAGCTCCCGGGAATGCCTGTCGGCAGAGTCTCCAAGGGTTTTCTCCAGGTAGCGCATCCGCTCCTCCAGTGTCGCGTGATGCTTGTCTCGGCCTTCTCGGAGTCCCTGCTCATCCGACAGCTTTCCATGCAAAGCTTCCAGTTGCATTTTGGCTTGCTTCAACTCCTGACTATGTCGATCTGCAGAGTCACCAATCGCTTGTTCCAAGAACTTAAGCCGCTCCTCCACAGAGGCATGCTTATCCTTCAGTGCTTGGGCAACATTCGCATGTCGGCCGTGAGAATCATCATGGCTGCGCCGCAGCTCTTCAAGCTGCTTGACGTGGGCTGCGTGCTTGTCTGCTGAGTCTCCCATCATTTTCTCGAGGTAGTCAACTCTCTGCTGCACACTTGCATGCTGCTGGTCGTTGGCCCCATGCTTCTTTCTTATGTCATCGTGGCTGCGCCGCAGCTCTTCAAGCTGCTTGACGTGGGCTGCGTGCTTGTCTGCTGAGTCTCCCATCATTTTCTCCAGGTAGTCAACTCTCTGCTGCACACTTGCATGCTGCTGGTCGTTGGCCCCATGCTTCTTTCTTATGTCATCATGGCTGCGCCGCAGCTCTTCAAGCTGCTTGACATGTGCTGCGTGCTTATCCGCCGAGTCTCCCATAAGTTTCTCCAGGAAGTCAACTCTCTGCTGCACACTTGCATGGTTCTGGTCGCTAGCACCATGCCTGTTCCTCATGTCGTCGTGGCTGCGCCGCAGCTCTTCAAGCTGCTTGACATGTGCTGCGTGCTTGTCCGCCGAATCTCCCATCATTTTCTCCAGGTGGTCAACTCTCTGCTGCATGCTTGCATGGTGCTGGTCGCTGGCACCATGCCGGTTTCTGAGATCGGCATGGAAGTCTTTGATGGACTTCATCTCGTCCTCATGAGCCTGTCGCAGAGCGTTCAGATCATGAGGAAGACCCATGGAAGAAAGGGCAGACGCTTGACGGCTTCTGCGACCTGAAGGATCATGACCACATCTTGACCTCCTGGGTGCTTACATGCAAAGGCAAGCGAAACACTGCACCCTAGCTGACACAGGCACCCGTGGTGAAAGCAGCAGTCAAACATTCAAGGCTGCGACGGAGCAGCGTTTTCAAGGACGAGATCTCATCTTTCAGCTTGGGCCTCGGCGATGGACACGTACCGTGGCCAATCTAGCATCGAGGGAAAGGACAGGAAAGGAAAGGAAAGAAAGGCTCGTTTTGGCCGCGGGCAAGCTCTTCTCGATAGACTCGATGCGACTGCCCAGCGAAGTATGATGGACATCCCTGTCCTTCAGACACAGACCACCTTCAATCGCAAGGCTGAAAACCTCAGCCCGGCCGGACCCCCTATCCACGGCTCCTGGCGCTCCCTTGCGAGGATATCATCCAGCCTCCAGCACGGACACAACGCACACGCACGGCGGCGTGTCCCTGATGTTTCCGGCCAAGAGCCACGCTCATTGGCATTGGCCTGCTGCCTCTGGACGATGGCCTCTGCCGTGCTTTTTTTGTCGATGTCTTCTGTATTTGCTGTTGCGGCCCTGCGGCCTTGGTGTCTGCCAGCTCCTTGCGCAAGGCTGTAAAGTCAGATCGGAAGGCTGTCGTCCTGTCATAATTCCGCATCGCATCTTCTCAACACTCGACATCTCTCGGCCGTTTATCACAATACAGGTCGGGCTCACTGTTCTCTGATTAATCGCAATTGCGTCTGATGGATTTCCAGCTCCTCTACTACTGCAGCACGATTATTCGATGTTGGTGCCAAGGTGAACCTACGGGTATGGCAGGTTCACAAGCCATCGTTGTCATGAGAACTTGACATGCGAGTGGATCATCTGGATGCATTCCACAGCTAAAGCTGTGCGGCCCTGATTCCTTGGCATCCAAGGACTCAATCTGCCTTTCCCACTCTGCGGCCTTTCGCTGCACTTCCGTAGAGAGCTCCTGTCAAGGTTCTGTGTGAGCACCGAGGACAAAAGCACCACGCCGTCGAAACTCGGCTGGCGGACTTGGCCGGAGTTGAAGTTCGCCGGAAAGCTGGTCTCTCGCAAACCGAAGCCGCTGTAACCATATCCTCGCGGGTCAGACGTCGGGGCCATTGAACACGCTGTGCGCTCTGCCAAGGACTCAGCCTCCAGATGGCAGTTTCAAGGTTGGGGAAGAGATCGTCGCGTCAGGACCTTGACAGAGCTTGCACAGCGCCGTGGCAACACCCCCCCAGGCCCTAGGACACGGCAAGCCAAGGAGCTCTGGCTTTGAGATATCTTGAACGCGCTTGGAGACAAGCTGTAGTCTGGACCTCATCTACGAGTCAGGTATAAGGGTGGGCATTCAGTTGGTTGACGTGTCTGACAGCTAGAACCCACACAACGGCCGGCAAGATGGTTTGCAACTTGTTCCAACCTCCTCAAGCCGGCCTGTCAATGTAGACTCCATCATTTTGTGCCTTCAAGCATGCCTTCCACCTGGCAGTATCCTCCCTCTCGTCGCAGCACATGCACATGCCCAGGAAAATTCTGAGGATACCACTTGGTACGTGCAAAGAGCCCAACCCGGCAATGTTTGGTGTGTTGCTTCCTTCCGAGTAGGCAGCTCACACACAGCGATGGCAAAGCCCAAAGGTGAGTGGCGACTTCTCCCCTCGCGTCCTGGCCGTAGCGGCGAAACCGGCTCCATGATTTTCGTGATGCCTGCATAGCGGCATAGCGACGTAAACGGGGCCTCGAGGACCGAGGAGGGCCGCGAGTCAGCAAACAGCACGGGTCCGACTTCCCACAGCAGCTCTGCGATCGCCAGTGACGATATTCGATGGGTGTGCAGCCCACCCTGATCTTATTTGCCACCTACCCTGTCCACAACTTCTGGATCATGCACCTCGGTCTAGAGTCTACAGTCTAGAGGCCCTCTTCGAGGATTGTGATGATTGGGCTCGCGGGTGGAGGCCCGCATCCAGCCCTGCAAGCTTCAGCTAGGGATCAAGCTGCTGACCATGCTCTGCCATTCTCGTGGTGTAAGTCGTCCAGTGCAGAGGTCATATCGTGTGACATCAACGTATACATATCCCCGCAGCATTCAAGGCGCTTTAACCCCAGCATCATATTCGCAAAGACCGTCAAGCCCGAAGTGGCCTTGTGTCCGTCAGGCCTTGAAGGCTTCAGAAGACCGGCAAAACGGCGGAGCAGTTCGGGCAACGTTGGATGCACAATCGTTCATGGGCAGCACTCGTGCGAGCTCGCAAGCCGCTGTTTTCTTGCTGCGGGGCAACTACAAGGGTTTGGAGTCGCGCCGCATTTTTGAAATGCGGTGTTAAACTCAAGAGGAATGCGAGAGTAAGTGTGTAGCCTGGGATGCTCAGGCCAGAGAGTGGTTAGGTTTAGATCTATGACATATGCTGGAGTGCAGGCCCTTCCCTCGCACGCGGGCCACCGCACAGTGAGGGCATTCGAGAGTGACTTTGCTCTTTCCTCGAGTTCGCCATGTATCAATCCTATGTGTACGTCCTCCTTTGATACAGCTGCGGCCTGGATTGATGTGAACAGTCGCCCCTGCCGACGTTTGACGTGCAAGGCGAGAAAATGCGTGCCACGCAAAAGCAGCATGGACACGACCTGGCAAACTACAGCCATAATGATCGCAGGCAGACCCTGCAAACCGGCAGTAGCAGTGCTCCAAAATAGAAAAATTGGAAGCCGCAAGAAGCTGCCTTGCTGGGGAGCTGACAACCTTTCATCAGCTACCAGCTTGGCGTGGCGGCAAAGGGGGTCTACATCTCTAAAATCTGTGGGGTGTATTAACTTTGGAAGCCAGCTTCACGCGCCAACAGCTGCTTCCGGCACAGGCGTCGCCTGCATGGCTACACACGGCAGGTTGTCACATTGGATAAAAAAAAACTGGACATGCCACTACACCAGCCTCGCCCTCTTTTGCAGGAGACCTGGGCTCGAAGCCGGGAAAACTGACGCTCCGACCTAGAATAGTTTCTGCTTCCAATGGAACAGGGAACTAGCATCAAAACTTTCCCCTCGCATACATCCCCCTGCCCCTCCAACAAAGAAGGTCAAACCGGGAACCTCAAAACAACACCGTCCTCCAGGCAGTACAGAGGATAGAAGCCGGCGTCATGTCGCATGTCGGAGAACGCTGTTGAGGAGAGTCAATAAATCAACCCAGATGCGCCTGTGAAGCTTCAGGGTTGAGTGGTTCAAAGGTTTAGGGTTCAAGATCGCGAGCGTGGACTGCCCTCAGGCTACGATGCCTACATCCTTAGCGACTTCGGGTAGATAATGGATAGCAGCTGCCCCAACAGGAGGACAACCGTGCGTGGTCTTTTCAATCTTCAACCTTCGGTGGATCGGTTCCAAACGGAATGGGGCTAGAAGTGTGACCCGACCTCTTGCTCTCTCTGGCACATGACGACCTTGCCACATGTGGCTCGCAAGGCAGTCGCATTGGTCATTCGCAACACCGTCTTCGCATGAAGAACTGTACAAGCGTATCAAAACCGAATGCCGGTCATCTTCCGTGCCCACAACTCCACAACCTTCCCCAGCCCCCGCCACCCCGAGGCATGTCACATAATCGCTGGCAAACAGGAATGTTACAATGAACAGCCGAACACAGCACACCCACACACACACACACACACAACACTCACACGCCCGCACAGACACCACCGTCCAGACTTTGGCCAAGCTGGTGCATAGATCCAGCTCGGGGAGAGACGAGGAACTTGTTCGTTCGGGCCGTGGGCCCCCCGGCAGAGCTGTCAAGGCAATGCGTGCAGGGGGAGGGGCATGTATGACGTGCACCAAAATCAAACAAAACACAGTGATTCTCGAAAAACAACATGCTTTTCGAATAGTCTAGCGAAATCTCCGAAACATTCCAAAACCCGAAACATTTGCGCATCGCAACATGCCGGGCATATCCTCCCAGAGTGGTTCTACCAAAACATCCTGCGTTCATCAAAATCCTCGTCAGTTCTTTTTTCGTCTGTCCTCGTCATATAGCCGTTTGGGCTCTGGTGCTCATGCAAGTACCACGTTTACATAGTAGGCACGCTACTAATGTTCATTGGGGCCGGCATTTGGAGCCGCTCGAGAAGGATGGATGATTGAATTCATCTGAAACAAGACAAGGAGAGAACTCGCTGCACAATGCAGTCGTACCAACTTTCATCGTTGCTGGCATGGTCTTATGTGTTTGTGCCAACACGGCAGCCATCTTTGCCGTGCTGCTGCCGTAGCATGGCAGTCGCCACGCTTAGCAGAAAAGTCGCTGTACAAGGAAAGCGCATGTCCCTGGTGCCTGCGAGTCGCACTCCCGCTGGGGTTTAGCGATTATTAACCCAACACGGTGTGGAGCGGCCTTACCGTGTTTTGCAGGATTTGAAGTGGGTTTGGCGTGAGTTTAGGGTTTGTCTGGGCTGGGTTTGGGTGTTGCTGACTTTCGTGTGGGTTTGGGGATTCCTCTAGGATGGGTTTGGGTGGGTTTCGTGCGGGTTTTGGGATGGGTTGGGGTGTTTTGGCAGGGTCAATTTAAGGGGTTTGGAGCTGGGCTGGGTTTGGTGGGTTTGGAGTGGGTTTGCGCGGCCCGAGTTTAAAGGGCCTATGGTGGACCAACCCTCATGGATGAGAATGCCCACTCGAACGCCCCTGCAACCTACCTCAGCCCCGTCAACACACGCACAGGCTCCCTGTTCTCCAGCCCCGTCGGCAGAGTCGCTCCGGCAAAGCTCGGGGCCCACAGCCTTCAACAGCCCCGTCCATGAAATTGTCCAGCCCTCTCTCGTCTTAGAGGGGTGCTGGCCACGGGTCTGCAGCCATCCCGGTAGCAACGATGACTTCAAGCCCAGTAACAGCTACAGCAGCGGTGGCTATTGAACTGGCAGCGCTTCTCAATCATATAATGTCAGATCCAGCGACGTCTCTTCGACAAATCTTCTGGACCGTGTCTTCTGCAGCTTCTGCGACGAATGATGTTCCTTTCCAGATCGACACATCTGGCACTGCAGATCGACAGATATTATCTCGAACACCACGAAAGCACCCAGTCCTCAGGAGCCATCTTCGGTGGGGCCACAACCTTCCGCACATTGATAGTCCAATTCGAAAGGACTGTGCGTTTTGCCAGACATGGCCGATGCACCTTCATGGACGTAATCACTTCGGCACTGGGCGCAGCTTTGGGCGCATCAGCCGAGGCAGTCTTGACTTCGGCATTTTTTGCTTTCAGACCTCTGTAACGTCCGGAGGTGTTCGTCGGCGTCTGGAGAGTCTGAGGCTCGCGCGAGCGGTGGCGTCCGAGAGTAGAAGCGATGCCTCCTCCAGCTGAGCTCCCCAGCCTCACAGGCGCAAGCATGCGCAAGCGGCGCACACTCTGGTCTCTAAGACTCTTGGCCTTCTGGCATTTGGCAGATCAAAGGCCAAGACAAGCTTAAATGGGAACTTGGCTCTCGGCTCTCCGCTGCATCCTCCGACTGGACGAACATGCGCGCCTGACAAACCGCCAGCGGAAAAAGGCTCTGCAGGCAGCGAAGGTGCATCTTCGCTCACAAGAGGGCCTGCATCACGCCGTCATACCTATCCCCGGCGGTACCAGGCAGCACTCTCTTCACCAGGCATAGGCATGGGTCGGCCACACTCAGTGCTTGGCCAGACGGAGCAAACTTTCTGGTTTGGGTTCGTGTAGATCGTGGCACCTACAGAAACAGCACTCGCCAGCGCCAAAGCGCTGAGTGCGAGATGCTGCCGTCGTCTTCTGCTCCCACCGATGCCTGCCAGTGGCACCGGCTTCTCCATGTTTCCGTCCTTGCGCGGAGCATCGGCTTGGCCCTGGGACAATTTGTGTGTGAACCAAGAGGCCTCATTGAAAACAAAGATCACATCTCCCTTGATCATCAGGCTCCTCAAGCAGGGTATCGTCGAAAGCAAGACTTGGCAAGTAAACGACGCGCTGGTCCTTTCTAGTGCCCTGCCGGCATCTGCTCTGCGGAAGAAGCGCGCTTGCTGGCTCTTTCCGGCCTTGAAAAACTTTATCTACAAACAGAGCGACGGGTCTGATACAACTGTGAACCA
This sequence comes from Symbiodinium sp. CCMP2592, assembly GCA_905221615.1. Taxonomy (NCBI): domain Eukaryota; class Dinophyceae; order Suessiales; family Symbiodiniaceae; genus Symbiodinium; species Symbiodinium sp. CCMP2592. The sequence continues at coordinate 59,187 of CAJNDT010000012.1, read as the reverse complement.
ACATGCCACCCGAGATGTTCGCCGCAGTTCTCTGCTGGGCCGCTCACTGAGGCGCCGATCGCCGACTTCTCTTTCTTTGCTGCGAGGAGAGAGGACTTGGAAGACTGCTGCCAGGCCATGAGAACCTTGCCGGGCTTTTTGCTTTATGATTCTCACACAGACATCAGCGACGGCCCGCTAACCTCCGTGGCACAGCGCCGATCAACATGAACCAGGCCTTGGACTTCACATGCTTTGCTGGTGTGATTCTATGTCTATGTACGATCTACACGAGTACGAATGGCTGCATCTAGGTTGTCGTCTCCGAGCGGCCGGTCAGCTTCGCTGGGAGGTAGATCAAGCGCTCTCCGAGATTCCTGGCAAGTCGCCCACACGAGCACTGCCAAGATCTGCCGAGCACCTGGGGACTGGTCATCCGGCCTAAATCGCTGCGCGCGGGCCAAGCGCCGCACCTGGAGGGCTGATGCGGCGGGACATTTGCGTCGAATCCGCATGTGTCCAAGCCTCAGCCTTGGCGAAGGCTTCAAACTTCTCGGCCTTGATCATCGCCTCACATGCAAGCTCAGCACGTTCTCTCGATCTCTCGCTAGCAGGAGAAACCGATGCCGTGGCCTCCCACTTGCTCAGGTGGGCTGAATGTGTGCCTGCTGCCTTCACAAGCACCGGGCCCTAGCGGCTCCCTTGGGACTTCCGATTCTCATGCCTGAATGGCCAGGCACCACTGCTCAGGAGTCCCGGCTGAAGTGTCTGGCCACAGCCTGGCACGGCTGTGGCTTTCGATGCGCTCATGCTGAATCAGGCCTCAGGCCTCAAACATCCTCAAACCAAAACCTAGACCGGGCACCTGTGAGTTTCACCATTCGGCGTGAAGATGGTCACCATGTCGTCGAAAGCCAGTGCCTTGGCCCCGATGAGGCTGAGCACCTCAGCCGCACGAAAGGAGGGGGGGTTTTCATGGGACGTGGGCTGCACGTGGCTGCGCGACCTGGTCGTTGAAGGAGGCTTTCTCCCCGAACCAAAGGGTGTCGTCACGGAGCGTGCAGTGGCAGAACCTCGCCTCCTGTTGGGACCCAACTCTCAAGCGGCTTACGGCCACGACGAATCCCGAGGCTGGGAATTTCTTTTGTGCTTGATTCACACACAGCACGTACACTGAACGCTGCCAAGTGGCTGCAGCTTTCTGGAAGAGGATGTGGCACTTGCCGTCCATGCGGAGAGCACCGCTGGCAACGTTCTCGATCTTCTTACTGCACACCGGGGAGAAGATAGTTGTCAAGAACCGCAAAGAGGACTCTCCCGCTCGCACTTGCTTAGCACTCCGGCCTCGGAACCACGACTTGGCTCGCGCAGCTGCTCGCAATTTTGTTGCGGACAGACTTCGGCGCCTGGGCGTTTGGATGCAAAGCGGACTTCCCGTCTGCATGTTCAGCACCCTGCCCTGCTCTGCTCTCGGCCATGTTCTCGGCCGAAGGGAAACCCACGAGAGTTCAAGACATCGTATTAAGCCAAGCACGCCCAATACCGTACTGCAAATGCACGATGCTGCGGCTCCCATCTGCCGCCTGGTGCTGCAACAGTGGCTGAAAGTCCACGACGGGCCGAGTGCGCAGTTGCCCTTTGCTTGCAAAGCTAGCAGTATGCCGTTTGGGGCTTTGGTTCTGAACGAAATCTGAATGCACAATTGCTGCCTTGTCGTCGACGCGGCTGGCCGAGTCTTCCTGTGGATCAATTCGGACGATGCCTTTGCCTCAGCTGGATCTTCTTCGCAGGTTCTGAAAGAGAAAGCCTGAGCAGTTCTCTACACTCTTAACTGTAATCCGCGAAGGAATCTCAGCCTCCGACTGCCTCCTCGATGGCCTTGGCAATCTCATCCGCCTCAGATTCGGACAGCGCCCAGGCCCTTCCTATGCCTTCTGGGCGCTTCGTGACGTGACCTCCTCGGTGTCATTCATCCAGAGGCGGACCATGGCGAGCCCATTCTCTCCGCGCACCTCAGGCCACCAGTACCCTCACACCGCTTCTGGACCCGAACAGCCTGCGAGCTCCGTTCTTGCAGCCAAACGGCCGAGACCATAAACATGGCAACCGTCGCAGTTGCACCTCCACATTGGACATAATGTCAAGTCTTGAGCAAGGGCGTCACACATGCGCATGCGCAGCCGGGCGGCTGCCATCAGTGGAGCGAGTTAAAACAACAATCCCGATGCGGGATGACGGCACAAGAAGGCCGACCTGTCAGCACGGCCGCTTGTCTCATGACCTGCACTTCCACACCGGCAGCTTGCAACTGTCTCCAAGACTGTATTGTGTTGCAAGTGATGAGGGTGAGGTTGGGATGAGCTGTCTTCATCAGTTGTTGCAGTCGGTCGAACGATGCTCTGAGACGCTTGCACGACCGTGCGCCGCCCATTGCAGAATGAGAGCGTCTCCATGAATACTGATGCGGCCGGCCGCCTGCGCAAGCGAGCATGTAGACACTACACTCCAAACCGTGCTGCTGATGGCTGCGTTACACTGCCGTCTGCTATGGGTCATCATCGCATGCTGTGGCGCTCAGCTGAGACGCCTGATGTTCGTCGTGCTGCTTTGGCTACCGGCGGCTCCTTCTGGCATGAACATCACAGACACGTTGCCCGGGGTGGCTCCTCCAAACATGTCTGCATGTGTGGCCTTCGGGCCCCGAGCCGCCCTCACCTCACTTGGGCTTGCCCGTTTACCAGTGACTTGAGGCAGGGCGTCACGATGCCCTCTGACCGATGTCAGGGGAGACTGCTTGCATATCCTGTTGATGAGGAGCCGGAGGCCCCACCTGCTGTGGATCCATCCTCAGTTCTTGAAGAATTGTGCGAGGCCTTCGAGTACGTGCTCTCGACTAAGAACCACTGTGTTGTCGCATCGGATGGCAGCTCGAGGGATAACATTGGTGCTTTCGCCATTGTGGTCCCCGAGCTCAGCAAGGCCTTTTCCTGCGGGCTGCAGGGCGAGGATCAAAGTGTGTTTATGGCTGAGCTATGCGCGGTGGACTGTGTGTCCCAAGCTGCCTTTCTCCTTGCTCAGAAGGGTTTCACGGGCTTGATTGTGACTTTGTGTGATTGCGAGGCGGCGATCACTGCTATTCTACAGTCTGGAGGGGGTGCGAGCCCTTTACTTGCTCAGGCGGTGGGAGGACGACTCCGACTGGCTCAGCGCATGGGCCTCCGAGTTGAGCTTAAAGGGGTGCCCTCGCATGGGAAGCTTTCGTCGCGATAGTGCCCTTATGCCGGCATCCACCCGGATGCTCAGCGCCGCTTCAACGAGCTTGCTGATGCGCATGCGAAAGCCTGCATGATGAGACATGATGAGACGGTGGTCTGGATCGTTGAGGTCTCAGTATCAGCGATCCCTCGAGACCGTCAGCAAGTGGGAGGCCTCCGCTATTCGCATCTCTGCGGCCGCGGCGGTGCGCTATCGTGAGCTTCTTGCCCGGTGATGGGAGCCCTAGGCTGGTGGCTAGGACATTGGCATCCGGCCACCTCCCAACTTCAACTTCAACACTGCCGTGGGATTCGGTCACGGCGCTAAACTCTCTGCGTTCTTCCGCATCAACCCTGAACGTTAGCGATGCGGATCCAGTATACATTTCCTACGTGTAGTTCATCTGAGCCAGGATTTAAGGCTGTAAAGAAACTCAGGACCGCAGTTCGATCAAAGTCATGATTGTGCCACCCCTTTCCCAAAAATTTCGCATGGCTTCCCGTCGCGATGCATGAACAGCATTTCGAGCCACTGCTCGAGTTTTCCGGTAGACCGTCGGGCAGCCGGGAGTAGACTGCTCCAACCTCTGTGAAAACCGGACATGCTTTAATGGAAGGCTGCCAACCGGCACGCTTCGGGGCCCCCACTGGCATGCGGCTGCTTTAAAGACAAAGAGAAGGGATGGGAGCGCTCGGAACATGCATTCACTATTCTCCCGAAACACTAGGTCACCAGGACCACTATGACCGTGGGAACGAAAACAGGATGCACCAAAAGCCGAGTTTGAAGGCCTCTGTCTTGCACTGCTTCATGTAGAAGCGCGCCGGATACACATGGTGCTCCTGCAGCACGACAAACGTCACCCAGAATGGTCGGAATATATGACATCTGCTGACAACTCATTACAAGGCATACAGCTGCTTGGTGAGGCTCCCCGCGAATGGCGGCTGGCGCACAGTGCCTGCAACGTCATGCGTGTGTTGGAACCTCCAGCGAATAACATGCAGATAAGGAGAGCCGCCGCTCAAACGCAGCCGCGCAACGAAGGAACCAGCGTTTTCAAGCGCATGTCAGCTGCTGTGCGAGTTGACCTCACAAGGACACTCAAACGAAGGAAGAACGTGGATCTGCCTGGTATCTGGGACCCATACGAGGAGCAGAGCCACTCCATGAACGTGCCGAAAGCGGCCGCCTGCCTCGCCCGTCGCGTAGCCTTCGAAATCGAAGGCTTCTTCGATGTGGCTGGATCATCCGAGCAGACGATGAGCCTTCTGCTGCTTCTGAATCTTGGCTTGGAGGTGTGCCAAGTACCTGGGCAGCGACCACTGGGCCACTGTAGCTCAGTCTTCATGCAAGGTACGCGTGGCAAAACTCAGACTCTACGCAAACAAAGCCGGGAGCACTGGTCTGAGACTCGCTCAAAGCTGGCTGCCTTGGCTGCAGAGCACGGTTGGCGGGCAACAACAATTCAGCTCCACTCCAAGAACCGTTTCCTCCATCCCTCGATCTCACTGCTCACTCTCCGGTCTCGCTTGAAGTCAAAGCTGGTGCACAGCGGCAGTTGCGGCAGCTAAGCTACACTAAGTTTCTGTGCCCATTGATCGGCTTCCTCCACAGTCGGAAGAAAGAGTCGGAAAACGATGTCCTGTCCTGCGAAGGGGGCAGACCGCGCAATGCACCAGTTTTCCGCATCGAGCACGTGCCTCCAAACAAGCAAACTGTGGAGCCCATAGCTTTCGTCTTCAGCTTGGAAAGATCCATGAAGTCCAAGATTACCTGAATGCGAGACAGCTGTTAACCGCACATGACACCCACCACCCCGCACACATGCGAAGCCTCTGACCCTCGTTGTGAGAGCAAGGGATCTTAACCAAATTCGAGGCTAGCGCATTCCACTTCGGTCCGAGGAGGAGATAGTTTCCACCTCAAGCACCCCGTAGTATGCACAAGGCTGTGCCCCAAATCCTCCTCTTCGTCGGCATTTGCCATCTACTCTCCTTCTACCGCCCCCCCCTGTTGCGGGTGCCAGGGAGATCGAATGCACACGAGGGCTTGGAATCGCGAGATGAGAAAACAACTTCAACCAAAGAAGGCCATAAGCAGGCCAAAAGCAGCAAGTCCGGGCCACACCCGCGGGTGCGTTGGTGGATTTGCTGCTTCAGCCAGGGGATTTGCCTCTACTTTGCTTTGCTCCGGGGCTTGCTTGCACTCAGCCAAAGCCTAAGCCCCCCCCGCGCGCGTGCGCGCACTGGGTCTTTCGTCCATTGTGAGACCCCACGGAAGGAACTTTTGCGCTGGCCAACACCCCGGAGCTCTCTCTCTCTCTCTCTCTCTCTCTCTCTCTCTCTCTGACATGGACCGAGAGATTTCAACATGCCTGCTTTGCTCAGCGACGATTCAAGAGCTTACGCAACTGCCGATCATGCTAGGCGAATTCCGAAAGCTCCCTCAGCACCTGTGCCAGCATAGCATGCTGCAACCTGCAACAGGCTGCAGTTCCACACAGACTAGTCAACCGCAGCCCCTTGAGGGAGACTTTCGGCGCTTGACTATCCAAGAGAGGATACATCAAGCCGGCAGCGCACATTTGAGGGCCCCTTGCCTGATTTCTTGGGCTGCCTTGCTCTGAGCATTTCCTATCTTCAAAAACAGCGCTACTCAACCTGCCTCGGACTTACCTGCTCGCAGGTAGTAGATCGGGCCATCAAGATTGAAGCTGCTGGGAAGTGTTTCCTGGCAACGAGCCGTGACACAAATGAGGCATGGCATCAAGCGTATACTGACCCTGGTTCGTCCTCGACATGCTTCTGGGTCGGTCCTTTGACCTGCCGAACACACGGGCCAACCGAATTACCGAAAAAGAAAGCCAGCAATGCTCCTGTCAGCTCGCATAGCAAAGATTAGCAAAGTGCAGGATTGAAGGAGACTGCTTTCAGCTGGCATCTGGACCTGCCACTGGAGCCACCGCGCTGTAGCAGAGGATGCTGTGTCGGCTCCCATCGCAGATCCTTTGGCTGTGGCCTGGCAAGAATAGCATTGGGTCCTTCGCGACGACCCAGAACCACCATGCATCAAGCTCTCCGTTCACATCCAACACAACTTCAGTATGGAACTGCCTGCTCTGCAAATGAAAAGGATGAAGACTGGGGCAACTAGATAAAGCCGCATGAATGCATCTCCAGGGCATCGCTGCAGAAGACCCAGTTGCATCAACAAGCAGGTGGTGGTCCAGGTTGTGGCACATGGCTGTACAATCTGAGCTTCCGGCGAAACCTGCAAGGCGAACTTTGGCGCACCCGAGCCAAACTGCTTCTGATGTAACGTACGATGCACGTTGTTGCTGCGCGTTTTGTCACAGTGACTGTCCAGGCATCCACAACCTTTTTCTGCGGGATTCCGCAAGCATCGCTAAGTGCACACTCGTTCTCTCTCCCTCTGACTCTCGTTCTCTCTCTTCCTGCTGGGGCACCTACAAACCTGTCTTGGAGCAGTGAATTCAGTTGCAGTGCCCGCAACTTACACAAAAGATTCTCAATGGCAAGCTGCCGGGCAGTGCAGTGTCTATACAGTAACCCTGATTTGTCAGCCGATCAACATTTCTGCAGGGTATCGGCCCATTGTTGTAAGATGACTCGAAGCCTTCTGCAGAAGTGTCTGGCTGAGGGCGGGGTGCTTCAGTGCTTACACTTTTGCCTGAGGCGGCGAGGAAGTGCCAGCAGATCACCTCTGCCTTCACGTGCAATCTAAGTACAGAAATCCAGCGAATTTGAGTGATGATGCCTGAAGCTTCTTCCAGACACCCGCTGAACACTCCGTGCTCGACCCTGAAGCCTCCGCGGGTCGCCCAAAAAATCTCTGTCCGAAAGAAAATTTTGTTGCCTTTCAATATTCTCTAAACTAGATCCAAGAGGTCGAACACTCGCTGCTTTGCCCGTGAGACTCAAGGCGGCGAGTTCAGCGCTATCACATGCATCCACTCCCAGCAGGATCCCACATCGCTGCTTGTCGAAAACCCTGGCAGATGCTTTCACTTGTTCCGCAACTTGCTCTTCCAACAATGGCTAGCTGGGTTGGCACACGACGATACAATCTTCCATACCTCACCTGCACGGAAGACCCACTTCCATTCGATACCTCCGAAAACTCTAAGAAGACTGCATCCTGTCCAGTTGGTTCGGCGATCTGAACCTGAAAACCTGATCGGCATAAAGGTCTGATAACAGTGTCCGGGTGTGCTTGGCCACCAGCGCTAAAATCATCAAAGGCCTTGGCACCCAGTGCTTGTAAACTGACACAAACAGTGGCTCGGACAGACTGGGCACCCCTACAAAGAAATTGTCAAGTGTCTGCCGGAGTTTGCCCTCGTAGCAATTCACATGCATAAGGCACAGCTCAGACATGATGCACTTGCTGCCCTTGCGTCAAAACACGTTGACGGAGTTTCTATCGCATCGTCTGTGAAGGCAATCGGCTGGGCTCAAGCCCAGCTACTCCCTGCCTGTTTCCTACGTGAGCCGCGCTATGGTGTGAGACCAAAGATGAACTCCGCGGCGGCCCTTCGCATCTACTGGACTATGCTCACACTTGAAGCCGTGGAGAAAGTGCAAGCTAGGGAGGCGGGTCGTCCATCGTGCTGTTGCTCGCAAGCTGCAACTTGCTGCGGTGTCCGTCGCAAGCAGAAGTTTCTGCAAGGGAATCCCACACATTCATGTATGCTGAGTACGAAAGCAGAAGTACTGATGAAGATGCATCTTGTCACAACAGCATGTTGTGAGACCTGTCCAGCCGGCCCTCTCACAACCCGTACGTCTTCCGTCCCTCAGCAGGTTGCGTAAGCCCACCTGTCACAAATAGCAATCATTGAGAGAGATGCACTTCTGCTTTATTAGTTATTAGTTACTATCGCCAACCAACCGCAGTTCAAGCAACGCAGGCGTCCGTCTCTGCATCCCGAACGTCGTGGAAGATTTGAGCCATTGTCTTTTTCAACATTGGAAGGTCGCCATACAATATGCGATCACGGACCGCGCACTCAGCAAAGCAAGCTTGTTTTGGAAAGGCTGTGAACAGCGTGCGGATCAAAAGCAGTGACTATTTCCACTGCGATTTTCCAGTGACCCAGATACTCACCACGCCTGGACGTAGCCTCGCTTGGTTTAGCGCCTTTTCACTGGACAATGCATCAAGCTCCATGCTTGATCAAAAAACTGCTGGAATCATCAAGCTGGCGTTTCAGACAACGAGTTCAAGAAAGTTTGCCAGCAACCCCTAACAATCACAAAGTATATTGATAACGGATTTTTCACACGTGCGTGAGTATTGATAACTGATTTTTCACACGTACGTGCGAAAAAGTCAGTTATCAATATGCCATGGATCATGGATTGGATCCGGCTGCCGGGATTCCGGCTGCTTTGGCAGATTCTGCAGGACGTCTATGCGAACAAACCTGTGTTGATCATCTCAGCCCACTGACCTTGCCTTGTAGGCTGCTTGCTTCACTTCTTTTTGGCACCCTTCTTCTTGCCTCTTAACACCGGACATCGAATGCTGCTCAGGCAGCGAGGTCGTCCCTACTTCACCCCACGGAGGCTAATGCGTCCCTTCTGCGATTCAAGGCCAAGTTGCTGGAAGCCGCAGCTTTTGAGCTTTCCTGCAGCAACTCGAATTTTTGTAATGTCTCAGGCGCCCTGCTTGACCGCAAGCGGTGTCTTATTGTGAAGCAGGGCCTTCGGGAACTTCCGTCAGCCCCAACAAATTGAATCCTTTGTGGAATCGGAAAGGCTTCCCATCCCTAGATGAGCTAGACGAGTTCCATTTCAAGGCCGGAACATGCACAAAGCAGAAGCCGTTAAGGTGAATGGTCTCCAACACCAAGAGTCCCTTTTTCAGCTGAGCCCGTTCAATCCGGCAAACCTCAATGTAAACGCAATGTCGAGAGACTTCTGCTGATGCTTCTCCCCATTCACCACTAGCAGCGGGAAGACCCCGTCGGCAAATCATGGGCCCGAGTATTGCATTCCCCCGAAAAAGGAATAGATACCGACACACACGCAGACAACGGCAGACAAAACACTGCAACCTGTCAAGACCGAAAGGCCGTGACATGTCGCGACAACAATGTCCAGACAGCCACCAGCCAGGACCTCCCAGCATGGCCGGTCCTTTTTGTTTTGATCATCTTTCTTTACTCCTTTCGCAGCTGCATCTGCCTGGTTGAGGGATGGACGAGGCGTATCTCAATCAGACGTAGAAGGCCCGCCTTCGCTTTGCGTTTTTCCTCTCTTTCTTTTTGTCTCTCTTCCTTGGACCTTTCCCGAGTCTTCAGGCCGTCCTCGCAGTCGATCACAGTCCAGCTCTCCACCCCAAACCCGTCGCCGACGAATCCGCAAGCACGATGACTATCGAGATTTCTGGCATGAAAAACTTCAGGGTCCATCTGCTGCCGCATGATGTTGCCGACGGCTAGCTGGAATCTGTCCAGGTGACAACACCACAACAACTCAATCTCAACTTTTTGTGCTATGAAACGTGGCTGCACATCTCGGCCTAACCAGGTCCTTCGCCTCAATGATGCAACCTTGGCTACAGTCTCTGAGGGGTCGCAGGCTGCACAGATTGTTATCAATCAACATCGCGGTTGTGGAGTGGGCTGTGAATGCCTTTCGGCAGAATGCTTGTGGGCTTGTTTTCGCCACTCGTGTCAAGTGCGGCCGTGCCCACGTGGATGAAAACCCACACTCGAAGGATGCTGTGTGCGAAGCGTAGCGGCCGGATTTTCACTGGAAAACTGTCAAAGCAAGCCTTTGTTATCATGGAGCACTTCCTCAGGAACTTGGGCAGTCTCGAAGATGGACAGTCGTCACTTGGCTGCAGGCTGATCTTGGACCTCTTCTTGTTAGAGTGGGCTCGGATCAGGCACCTGCGCCGATGCGCATTACCCATGACGAGCATCTTGGCAATCAAGCTTCTCGAACCGAATAAGGAACCGAACCACGACCGAACCGAATCGCAGTACGAACTTCACGAGTCAGGAGATGTCTGGAAGCGGCAGGCCGCCGCTCTCGACCCGGCCCCCAGCCCCGATTGCTCTCGATCCGGTAGTACCCTAACGAACCGAGACTAAGCGAACCCGGCGCGTGCCTGGGCTCTTCTTTGGAAGCGGCCTCCTCCATGAGCTTGGGCTTTCTTCTCCGAAGCGATGCTAACCTGCACAGATCTGCAGAGATGGATCTTTCGCTTGAACATGTTAGCATGATCCTGCAACAGCAACAAACGGCGACTCGATTCGGTCGAGCCTCCCCGCGAAGCGCTTCATTGAAACATATACGGTGCCTGTGCGCGGACAGTAAGTTCAGGCTGAAACAAGCTAGCTACAGATGGCACTATGCCTTCTGCGCACTAGGTTGGTTTACATGTATATCTCTTACGGGCCCTCCCTCACAGCAGTCCGGCCTGCCCGATTGAGCCCGAAAAGCTCCGTGAGCCTGGGCATGATCTCTCCGCGACACAACATGCTTGACGAAATTGCAATTGGCTCCTTGACCTTCGCCTGGACAAGGCGTGAGAGTGGCCCTTGCTCGGTCGCTCGCTTAGTCAAGAAATCGCTTTCTTCGAGGCGAACCATGGCTGGCCTTGACGACCAACGACTCAGTACCAGCCACTAAAACCAAGTCAAGTCAATCACATCTTCACTCAGCTGCTTCAAGAAAAGTGAACTACGGTGCTTGTGTCAAGCTACTAGCTACGCAACAATGCTTGAAAGCCATGCTCTTCTAGCCACGGCCCTCAAAGCCAAAATGCCTGCGTGACATCACATGAGGTAGGAAAGCATCGGATGTGCTTGAATTCGCTGATGAGGATCGTAAAGACTGCACTCTACACTCTGCATCACAAAAGTGAGTTCATCAGCCCTCTCCTGCCCTCTCTCTACTGGTGATCTTTGCCGGACATGTCTGTGGACTGACTTCGCTGCCTTGCTGCAGCAATCTCATGGAGGTGCAACAGTGTCACCTGCGATTCAGGCGTCAGCATGGGACACAAAGCCACTCTGGCACCTTTTGAAGTCACGTATATCACATAAAACAACTGATGCTTGGGAAACTGGCCAATGATCATCCCAACGATCCTGCCCCTTCCGTAGCTGAAGTGCAGAGAGGCCCCAGGAATGTGGGCCCCGCAGAATCGTCTGTTGCACATTCCAGTGGCAGATTAGAGACGGTGCCTATCTTCGGGCACAGCTTCGAGTTGACAAGTGTTGCAAGGCAAAACCACAGTGCATGCAAGCTGGATGTGCCGCAATGCCTGACGGCAGTGTCCTCTTGCCACTTTCACCGTCAGCCTGGCTGTTAGCATCACCGTCAAGCTGCTACGTCAAGCTGCTGCAGTACGTGTCAGCGAATGTCCATGCCCATGATGCACTAGACCGTGACAGCAGAAGCGAGAAAAACTCGCGTTGGGTCGTGTCACGTTGTCATCAGAAGTTGTCACCAGAGTCTGAACACGGTGCAGGCAGATCAAGCGCACAAGAGCATGTGATTCTAACGCATCAACTACATGACAACACACCCTAATTCAACATCCGGCAGTTGCACCGGGCGTCGTTCTTAACTATTGGCTCAGCCACGGAATTCGAAATTTTGTTGCAGAAGAGCCTCACTAATCCATCGACGGAAGAAGGCAGGCAGTCACAGTTCATGAAGGGCGAAAAGACGCAAAGTAAATTAGCGTCTTCCTGTCGAGCTAGCTTACCCAAGCACGTATCGAGTGCGTGATAAACATTCTGGCAGCAGCCTAGAGTCGAAGAACCTTATTCAAAGCTCTTCAGCTTTTCAGCAAGGCCCACACCCAGCCCTTCGATGGCGAAAAGGCAGCCTGAACGCGGGCGCAAAGCTTGCGACTCGGATTGAAGTCTTCGGTGTGGGGCCTCTTCGTCGTCGCAGCACTGCAAACAGTCGCTGTCTGAATCGCCAGTGTCGCTTGGGGTCTTAGCTGACGCATCATCACACTCGTGCCAAGACAATGCGAAGTCAGAGGATTCCACATGTCAGCTTTCTCAAACACTTTATCCGAACCGGGGGGCTTCTTCAGAGTCCGATGCTTCTGCCTCATTGGTCTGCTTGCCTGGCAAAGCTCAGAAAATGCGGTAAGAACGTTGTCATACTTTGGAAGCCCAACCCAGCACCTTCTATAAGGTGTGCCGCTTGCGTAGCTCTCTGAAACTCAGAAGATGCCACAGCGAAGATGCTTGTACCTGTCATAACAAAACAACTCGAAAATCCTCGATGACTTTGTCAAAGTGGACCATTTCGCCGTTACCGTGTCGCTGGAGACATTCTGGGATCCGGGCTCAGTGGCACTATGAATGCCACCAGGTTCAGGCACCTCGCACCCGCAGCAACATGCATAATTACTGATGCTCAGCCATGTAGGTCAAAAACCCTTGGACAGTGCATGACTTGGACAAGACACATATTGTTCAGGTTCGTTGCATTCAGCAGCGGGTCGCCTGCACAGCGCAAGCGCGTGCTACAGATGCGAACACAGGAAATTTCTGCTAGTCCCGAGCCTATGAAGTACACCAGGAGCAAGCTGAAAGAGTCTGCAATGGCACGGTCAACTGTCGAGAAGGCCTGTGGTCATGCTGAGTCATGCAGTCTCGGAGCCAAGAGCCACCCGTAAGATGCTGCCACAGAGTACTGCGGTGCACCTGTACAAGCTTGCCAACCAGCCAGCCATAGCCTGCAAGCTGTCACGAGCGCTGCTTGGTACCACACACATTAAATTGGCTTGCACGGTGCCTGTGTTGATGGTCAGTGCTAAAACAATGACACCGAGGGCGCTTGGTATCCTGCAAGACAGTGAATGACTGCGCCATCCTGTCACATCTCGCACGAGACGAGTGTTACTCCTGTCTTTATGCAGACAAGTCGGTCCAGCCAGCAAATATTCCGCTGGCACAAACGCAGTCACAGGCTGGATTTTCACCTTTCGTCTGGAGCTTGCTGCAAACACGGACAGGCAAGAAACAGTTCTCAGCCAAGAGCAACCATTTTCTTGCCGGCAAACTGAATCTAGCGGACACGAAGCATCTTGGCAAACAATGTTTTTTTACTCTGCTGTCGGTAAAAAAAGCGGTGCGCATTGCAGGATAAGCTTAAGGATGCAGCCAACCGGTCTCAATGCCCAGGGATTGTCCTGCAGATCCACCAAATCCGCATGTGTAGACTGCAAACGTGTCTCACATGATGGCTGAAATGGGATTCTAAGGTCCTGTGCTCTTGAAGAAATAACCGCGATCAGGGGGATGAGCCCCATTGTGGAAATTATACATGCAGCATCCAGGCGGACCTGCAGCAAGGGTGTTTGCTGCGTTTGATCGCAACCCCGTCCCTGATCTCGCTGCCTTCTGTACGTGGTACCGGGCCTCGGCAATCGGTCCCGAGTTCCCCCTCTCTCTGCTCTTCTCGCCGCATCACCGCAGTCCTCGTCCCCCTTCAGGATACGCTCTGTGAGCAGGGAGTTGAAGGCCGCCGCAACAGAGGAGCCTCGGCTCAGGCGCCTCAGGCGCCTGCATCAAGTCCAAGCGCACCACAGCCAGGCCAGGGACCCAGAACCAGTAGCATGGCCACCTGAGGCCACTCAGACTCCCGATTCGTTTGGCTTTTGGGGCTCTCCGAGGCCAGCGACCCGGAGCGAGTTGGTCTTCTGCGCCCACTGTGGACTTGATCCAGGACTGAAGGCCTCGCTGGGTCTTGCGTAACCCGATGCAGCATGTGCATGGGCCCGAGGAATCAGCCTGCAGATATCCAAAAATCATGCTCGCTAGCGTCAGGATCCCGATTGCCACATACCTGGCCCAACACTTCTACGCGTGAGTCTACGCGAATGGTGGATACTCACCATACGGCTTCCTTCGCTTGTGTATCCGACTGCTGCAAAGAAGTTGACAGCCGAGGCTATGACTCCAACCACATGTAATATTTCTTCAACACCTCAGATGTAATTGTCGGTCTTGTCGTGTCTGGACTGACATGCGACAGAGAGTTTGAGCACTAAGACATAAACCCATCCTGCACCGATAGCTGCCACAGGAGTGTAAAACTTTCCAATGATCAATGCCAATGCGGCATTCATGCCTGCGGGTGATACTCCGTCTATTGACTGACTTGCAAGCGCTGAGAAAGCCTTGTGAGTAGGCCATGTTGGTCAAAGTCGAGGTCAACGCCTTCGTAGAACCAGTGAACGTCGCGACATCGAGCTGCCATGTTGACAGAGGCTGGGAACCCAGCATAAAGAAAGCCCGGAGGCATGCACTTCAAGATCTTCCAGGGATTCCATGCCGTCCTTGAATCCGTCCCCCGTTGATACACTCTGATCGAGGCCGGGAGCCGAGGACCTCCGAGGACCTCGCTTCAGGCCGCTGCATCCCTCTACGTACCTGAGAATCGGGGAAGGGGAAGGGGAGGAATGCCCTGAAGCTCCCTGCATCCCGCAGGGGCACAGAGTCAACCCGGACGCGATGACCTGAGGCGCAGACACATGCAGACAATATGACACTATGCAGACACTGGCAGAGGCTCTGCGTGAATTGGGGTGTGGCTGAGCCCTGCACCACACCAGTCAGGTAAACCACCAAGGTCATGGAGTTTGGGTTGATGCCCGTCGAGCTGAGGGCCTTTCAGGGGAAGAAAAGCCCATGCAGATTCCGCTCGGGACACTCCTAAGCAATACAAGACACAGAGAATGCTGCAGCCTTCGCCAAAGTCAGGTTCCGGATTGCGTCCGACAACTGATTGCGAGGAGGATTGAGAGACCGCTCAGGCATAGACTCGCTGTAAGCTACCAGCAATGTACAGCACGATCAAGAAGTACTTCCGGCACACCGCCTTCCTCTGCAATCAGCAAAGGCTGAGCCGAATCGCGAGACATTACAACCACTGTCGTGATGGCGATTTGATGCAGGCACGCTGCCAGGAAGTGAGGAGCACCGCAATTTGCGGCTTGCCAGTTTGCCGTGGCTCTTCAGTGATCTCCTTGCCGTCACTTGGCGTAACTCCACAACTTCTGGTCATTTCTGGTCAGTCGGGCGTCCTGCAGCGATAGCTCGCTAGCGCTGGACTGCGGCGCCTCTCATGACAAGCTGCAAGCGAAGGCCAACACATGCAACAGAGCGAAGCCTGTGCATATTCTGAACACTTGCTAACATTGCTCCGGACATTACATATTTGGCTGTTGCTTGACATGCTCGGAAGCCTCGGGCATGGAAAGATCACTGCCAGTGCTGGACTGGCCCTCCTTGGCAGTGCGGCTTGTTTCTGCATGATGCTGGCCTGCCCATGCTCCACGGCTTGAGTTCCAGAGGCTCTGGCCCGGATTATCCCCAGGGTTTAGGCAGGCTATGGAAGGCTTGAGGCTTGAGGTCTGTGGTTGGGGGCGACCTTCACACACTTGGACCCTTCCGCATCCTTGAAAGGCTTGCAATGCGTGGATGCTGTCAACTCCGAGCTGCCATGCAAGCTGCTCTCTCGCGCACCTGCTGACGAAAGCCGGGAAGGACAGCACGCAGAGGTATAAATTACCAGCCTTCACGTAGTGCCTGCCAGTTTGGAACACAATAGCTGACAAGACCAGGATCACCGCCAACCTTACCGCTTCTGCTGGTGTAGCACCGCGACATGCAAAGACATGCGGTGCGAATAAAGCTCCCGGCATGATGGAAGGCAGCTCTCGCGCCTGGAACCCCCACCTGGAAAGCTCGTCTCAGCTAGCTCTTGCCTTGTGCATTCCTTCTGGGATTGCGTTGAATGGAACGCTGCCCTTCCCAGGCCTGTTGCCAAGGACAGGGTCCTAAGCCAGCGAACTCTCAATCTTACTGCCTTTGATGACTGCAACATGGACACCTCCACGAGCATCGTGAAGATGTAACAGAGGGTCTGCACGATGGCTTTGAAAGACGTAGAATGCCTGAGACTGATGGAGTGCAGCTCAGAAGATTTCAGATAGCAGCGGTCTGTCAAGTGCGCATGCGGTCAGATTTCAGATGCAACGACAGATTTGTTGGGCGAGTCCCGGGCTCCTTGGTGATCAGCCCTGCTGACCATCCTGCTATGCGGCACCATAGGCAGCGAGGCAACACGACAGCATGCTGCGCAGCTGGGGCCTTGGATGACGTCCACCATGATCATCAGCCCGTGCCAAAACGTCCTGGCGCAGATGCTACAGTAGCTGCTGGAGAGGGTAGGCCTAGACTGCGGAGACTTTGCAGATCTCTAGACTCTGAGAAGCTGAGGCGTATCTGAATCGGTCGGGCTTGGAGCTGCGGTTTTTGCTGCTGCTCCTGTTGCTGCCTCGCCGCAACCACCAGCAATGCTTGCTCATGTTCTTCTTACATCCTTCATTGGTTTATTGCTCGCTTGGACCCTCTATTCGGTGGGCCAGGAGAAAGGCATATGGACCAAGACGAACTTACGATACCAGTCCATCAGAACAGGTCTCTCGCGCGACTGGTGCAGGTCTCATGCGAACTCCCCGTCCAGCGGCCAAACCACTCGGGTGTGCTCGCCCACTTGGCAAACCAGTCGGAAAATGCATCCTCTCGCCCTGCTGTCATGCCAGAGAGAGATTATCTCAAGTCTGCAGAGGTTGCAAGCGGTGTTCAGATGTATGCACCAACCCACTCACACAGTGGCCTATGAGAACGTGGCTCATGCCCCATAGGATGAGTGAAAGGAAGAGGGCGGTGACGTCGATGTGCACCTCACTTGCTGGACTTGGCTTAGCCTTCGCCGGACACCGAAACATCGCCTTCATTATGTAGAAACGGCCCTGCCACCAGGTCAGCCCACGCCTTGTGGTCTGCAAGGCAAGCTCAGCATTCAATCACAGCCAATCCAAGTTCAGGTCGATTTGTGCTTGTAAATCCTCTCGGCAAAAATGGAACCTCCATAGAGTATGCCAAATGCTGGCAACACATTGGCTAGCTCGAGCCAGCAGCCTGTAGCGCTCAGGATGACCGCACACACCTCGGTGAAAGGAACGGGCCAATGTGGTGTAAGTGTAATGTGTGCTCGCCGATAATGCCGGATCCCCTACAGCCACAAACACAAGAAGTTCCATCACCTTCTGCTTCCCTTCCCTCGGGATCAGGTTTGGAACATGCTTCGACAGCGGATTTACTTTATGTTCACCTTGCATACTGTTGCAGGTTGCGGGTCCAGTTTCACCTGCCACCAACCGATGCTGTGGTTGCAGATGGCTGCAGCAGGGCTGCATGAGCTCCTATATAGCCCTGCTGTACCGCAGCACGAGTCATGAGCCCAAGGTGCAGGCCAGCAAAGAGAAGCCGGCGGGAGTGAAAGACTTCTTCAGCCTGATGGAAGGATGGAATGCAACTTCATGCGGCTGTTACACGAGTCCGACTTCCCCAGCCCTCCTGTCAAGAGGGTGGCCATCCCCTTCTCCCTCTCCCTCCTCCAGGTCCCGGTACCTGAGAATCCGCTCGGACGCATCCTCTCTCGCACTCTCGCACACATCAGCTCCTTTGCAACATTTGGGGGCTGGGGTGCCGGCTGCTCTCGCAGCATGACAAAGGTCAGAACTGCCATGGTCATCATGCCTAGGGTGAGCCTCGACACTTTTGCAGCACACCGCTATGGCGCACACGTCTGCCCGATCTTGGTCAAGGCCCTGTAGACTGGGGCTGAAGCCACTCCAGCTTGCCGTAGTTACCTGCAGTGTGCTGATGCTGTCTCGTGGTCGAACAGGCACAAACCCTCATCTGCCATCCAGTAACGGCTGAAGACGTAGTAGCTCATGATGACGGCAAAGGGAAGATACAGGTATCCCACCTGGGTCCAGCAGCTACTTCATCCGCATGAATCAAAGGACTACGTCTCAGAGGGAGGCACGGTCACTATCTGAACATTGGAGGTACCAGCCCATCGAGAGAGCGCCACCAACGCACTGGCCTTTTCATGCTTACTGCGTTCACAGTACACTCTCTGCACAATTGCAAGCAAAACAGCGATTCAGGTACTGGCACAAGTGAACAAGAAGGACACGCCCGTGAATCGCCACAGCGCTTTTCCAGAGAAGATTTTCTGGTATGCATGGCAGCCTCACAGAACACGCAGAGGCATTCCCCAAAAGCATCCCGTTCCTTTGTGCCTTCAATAGTGAAGGAGACCGTCAGAGATGACAGCAGCGATGCTGCATTGGTGACTACCTGGTAGGAGAAGTAGTTGATACCTCAAGAATCGAACTGTTTTGGAAGAACAAGAGGCTTTGCAATGCACCCTTGTAGGCATATGATTCAGTGTGGCACTCTCTGTGTAAACGACTTCACCCAGGACGAATTTGCCGGAGCCTGGCGGAGAAGTCTTGAACCTCCTTGACCTCCCGATTCTCGCATTGCAGAGCTGGGCCACGAGCAGCTAAGCACAAAAACGGTGAGAAGGCAGACCTGAAGGTTTCAGTCACCAAGGCTTCGGGAAGCAAGCACGAGGGTACGAGAGGAAGTCACAGGTGCCGACACTCTGCGAAAGAGACCATCTGGAGCTGAGCCATTGGTCAAAATACTGGCCTTGGCAAAAAGTTGCACAGGAGCGAAGGGGTTCGACCGACGAAACCGAAGCTCGCGGCTTCTCTTTCGAAGTCCAGGGCAGCAGTTTTGCCTTACAGAAGAGTGAGTTGAGAGCAGGGCTTTTTTGCCGGCTTGCGGTGGGCCGAGCGGCAGCTTCTTCATTGTTTTGGAAGGCACAACCTCCCACGTCCCAGCCGCGGGCGAGGTTCGGACCAGGACGTGTGAAGCCTAACTCGTTGCTTCGCTGTGCCTGGGCCGCGTCCGCCACATCATCCGTGACGGCGTCAGCCATGGCAGCCATACAATGCAGGACTAGGGCGAAGTCATGACAAGAGACCTTGCGGAGTATGTCTAGGAAGAACTTGGCGAATGCTTGCGGTGGGTGATCTCCAGCATAACATGAGTAGTCCACCCGAAAACGGCGAGATTCAAGCCAATTGCTAGCAGCTCGAGTGCAAGGCATCACAAGGCATTGTGTCAGTCTCATGTCCGAGTTCAGGGTAAGGTTATGTCAGATTCCTGGAATCGGCACCCGTGCACCAATCGATTTTTGTCTGCGACGCTCAGCTAATCCATGGTCGCAATGTGCATGAGGCTGCATCTTTGACCAAACGTTCCCAAACAGGTCATCCACATCGTATGTTCTTGGATACAGTTACGGTCACGTCATAACGTTGTTGGACAGATGCGGCCAAAGGCTGTTGCGGCAAGGTTGGGCTACTTCCGAGCTTTAGCTTGAGCTGGCTATCTCGAGCAGCTGTGAAGCTGGGCCCAACCTCCCTTCCCCCGTTGGGGCAGTTGGAAGTGACACCACTCCAAGATTTGCGATCAGGAGCAACCATTTCAGACCACCACGGTCACCACACCCAAGCGACTGACAGGCAAAATCAGACAGGAAAGCTCACACAGAACACACACATGTCTTCCAGATTCTTCCAACCGAGAACAGAAGACCCTATCTTCCGTGTGTTTCGCATCATCAAAACTACTAGGCTCGAGTGTGAAATCCTCATCACGATAACGACGGTGATGTGCGGCAAGCTTGCATGACGGGCAAGTCGGTTACCTGTATCACGAGCGGCAGGCTAAGGCTCCAAGCCACGCTCTACACACAGGGCAAAGGGCCACTCAAAGCCACCCAGTTCTCCGCCCTGCCCCCGCACAGTCACGGGAATGACATCCACGCTCGATTTAGAGGCACTGAGAGCGCCCAAAAGAGGCCGTTAGAGGTGGGTGGGTGACTTTTGCGAGAAGGTTCAGAATTTTTGAAGCCCGAGAGACCATCTGAATCGTCTGATCTGCCCTTCTTTCCTGCGGAGTTTTCCGAAAATGAATTGGTTAGGGGGTTTGGCCGCGGGCCATCCGTACTCATGCCATGGCTGCATGTCGCAAAGTATCAAGCCCTCCATACATCTATGCTGCTGCAGCACGACATCGCAGCAAACCCATGAACCCCCAATATGTTTAAAACCTAAACCGAGAGCGCGTTCACCGCTGCGCCCCGACTCAGCCGAACACAGCTGGGGTATGTTCCTAATGCATGGCCGCTGAACTCAACGCAGGCGTAGCCAACTTGACTAACACTCCGCCCGGTTCGATCCTTCTCCTTCCCCTACGCCGGGTGCTCCTCTTCTCCATCTTGGAGCTGGAGTTGCTTCTTCGAACCGTTGTCGGCTTGAAAATGCCGCAAAAACCGCTTCAGGACTCCGAGCTCTGTCCACGTGTGGGCAGGCTGCAGAGATCTCGACGGTTCCAGTCCGGCTTGACCCCCCTGGTTTTTACGAAACTTAAGACCGGTGAATAGTGAATACAAGTAGCGCTCTTGTGTGCCAAGCGGGGGACACGTCCTGGACCTGACGCCGCCTGGGGCCTGGGACCTTGTTTACAGATCGGCGCGAGTTAGGGCGAGTCAGGGTGAGTTCGGGTGACAGAGACCGAGATTGTGATGTGCCCCTACGAACTAGCTTGGCAGATGGCCTAGCACCAGAGCCCCAGCCAAACTGCCAGCAATGCGCACTGCTGAGCTGCAGGTGACCTGATCCACGGCCAATGTCGGTATGCCGGGGTGGCACTTGGCACTTCGGAATCAAGCTGCTGCATTCTGCAGGAAGCACTTCCACTTCCTAGCTTGCGCAGGTTCATGGTACCTGTGTGCAGGCAAAAGCGACAGAAGGATGCGCATCTCAGGCCGTCACGTCGCACGATGGAACGGTGTAGTGGGCATGATCGCCTTAGCTCAACATCGGAGATCACCCTCTGCACCAAGCAGCTGATGATTCAATTAAGACACACATGGGTTTCCACATAGGGAGTGCTTCTGGGGCCTGGTGCGACAAGCAGTACCTGCGGCGTGTCCACAACAGCATGCTCGGCGAAGCTTTACCCGAATGAAAGTCTCTGCTAGTAGCGACGTTTCGTCGCTAGATACTCGAGGCTTCAAGATTTCTTCAGAAGCAAGCAGCCTAAAGATTATGCTGCACCATCGGCTTGTTCTGACTCCGGAAGCACCGATCAAACAAGACAGTAACGTGAGACTTCCGGATTGCAAGCAGCTAATCACATGCTGCGTGGAATAAGACTGCTACCCCTGCGGACGTGAAATGCCGACCGTCTGCAGTCAATCAATGCTTGAGTGGTTGTCGATGCCTGATTGGCCCGAAAATGTTCTCAGGCGCACGACACGACCTTCAGCGTGTCGCAAGCCATCATTGCTTGCATAGGATGGACATGGCGGTCCTTGCGGGGTGCTGCCGGAGGTTTCGGGTCAGAGTGGGATAGCGTCGGCGCCCAGTTTCGGCACAGCAGGGAAATAGTTTCGGGACGGGCAGTTTCAGTCCGATTCTTGCAGGCATGGGCCTGAAACCCATGGCGTGAGACCGAAACTGACCACGTCCTGATCAGAAACTGCGTCGACCATGTTCCGAAGCTCCGCCCCGAAACTCAGCACCGAAACTAACCTCGGAAAGCCTGAAACTCACAACTTCCGGTGCTTGCGCTCCTCCAAAGCATTGTAAACCAAAACAAGAATCTGCCAACATGTCAGAGACATCCGATCAACTCCTGAGCAGGTGTGAAACCCCAACCTATTACAGACTTACGCAAGACTTCTGCCGGAAGCTTGCTCGAACCCCTTTCCATGTCCTGCATGTGGCCGGAACGCAGAACGAAACCGTCTTCGTGGCTGCAAGTGTCGACCACGTACATCGAAGAGGCGAACTGAACAGTGATGCAGTCACGCATCTTAGAAGTTGACGGAAAACGACACTTTTGCAGGCGGTGAAGGCGTCAGCAGAAACACTAGCGGACTAGCAGCAACAGCACCGCGACTGCAAGACCGGCAGCTGGCATCGGATACCCAACAGCAAGGGTCTTGGTGCATGGAGCATGCTTTGGAGTGCAGGCGACATTCACAAGAATTGGATAGCAGCGCCTGGTACCAGCTAGCAATGTTTGAGTTCTGAACCTCAGCAGCTCCCAAGCGAAAACCAGCGCAGCCAGCTTCTGTCAGCGAAGGTCAGTCGAGCATGATTGTCGTGGCATGCCGAAGGCCCCGGGCACAGCTGCAGAACGCCGTTTGCCAACCATCCTTCTTTCTAGGCACAACCTGGGCAACAGCCAAGCTTGCAAGTGACAATGAAATAAATGAACCGGGCCGCTGACCACCTCGTCCTTGAGCCAGGCGGACACTCCCTCAAGCAATTAGGATTGCGCTCCATTGCGAGACCATTAGTGAGACATTAACCACTGGGCAGCTGCGAAGCTAAGCACGCAAGCGCCACCTTGGCAGCTGTGTCAAAGGGCTCATCTGGGACGTTTGGGTCGTACTCGTAGTCGTCCATCACCTGCCCGTGTCTGCCAAAATGCCCTCATGTGCCGCCGAAAGACTAATCAACTCGCAAGCTTCTCGGGCCTGAGCATTGGTGGAGAAAAAAAGGCTGCAGACAACAGCCTCGCTACATCGACTGCAGACTCACAGAATTGTTCGACCCTTGAACGCTGTCTTGCAGAAATGCGAACTTCCAAGTACAAGTAACAATCCGATCACCGTGCTTGCGTAGTGCTGGCGATCCCGGGTTCTACAAAGAACATTGCGACATCCGAGTGCGCCGCTGCAGTTCTGAAAAACATCTGATGCCTGGAAGTGCAAGGGTGGACATGGAAGCATCCGCACACCGAAACAAAGGAAACGGCGAAAGGCAACGAGGGCTCTTGATGCTCCGTGAGCTCTCTCAGCAGCTGACCCCGAG
This sequence comes from Symbiodinium sp. CCMP2592, assembly GCA_905221615.1. Taxonomy (NCBI): domain Eukaryota; class Dinophyceae; order Suessiales; family Symbiodiniaceae; genus Symbiodinium; species Symbiodinium sp. CCMP2592. Next base: position 36,123 of record CAJNDT010000012.1, on the reverse strand, counting down.
ACTTTGTCAGGTGGCCGGAGCCGGAGCAGGCCAAGGCCACATCAAAGCTTCCGCGCCGAGACCAACCCCTTTGAGCAAACGGTAGCCCGAGACAGGTCCATAGGTCCGTCGACGTATGTCGACTTCGTCACTTCCTCTTCTAAACAAGGAGGCCAACAGCATCGGCCGTGTCGAAGGCTTCTCTTCCTCTTTTCGCAAACCACGATGCTTCGTGAGACAAAGCGTGTGAGACAAAGCGTGTGAGACCGGACACATGAAAGCTGAGAAGCTTGATTAGCTTCGGCGAACTCTGCATCCAACATGTGCAATGCACCACTGCGCAGCCCTCGGGGAGAAGTCATTCGTGATCTTCTACAGCTGCAGCCTCCTGGCACAGACTCCTCCCAAAAACCACAGCTTACTTGTGGGATTTTGCAGTCCTTGGCTTGTCGCCTCTGCTCCTCTTGCACCCTGGCTTCGTGCATGACCTCAGAGAGTGCGAATAGTGAGGTCGCAGTCGGATCATACACTAAGCCCAAGCCCAAGTCCAAGTACATCGATATACAGTACTGCTATCCGCATGGATCTAGAGACCAGAGGAGACCGGAGTCTGTCTGCACTGCCCCTGAGGCCAGGGCCCGAAGCCCAAGAAGCTGTCGCCTCGGAAGCATCCGAACACAGAGGCTCCCAGAGGCAAACCGCCGCTAAGCCTTGGGCTGTGCATGGGAGGCCAGGTTGCCCTGCTCGTAGGCCGAGCGCGCCTCGGAAACGTCGTAACATCGCCGCCTTTGCTCGAACTCTCCTTCGACATGCCTCGTGCCCGGACAGGACATGGAATGCCTTGCAGTGATAGGAACCCATCACTAAGCTATGATCTTGCATCGCTTCACCACCGAGCCTCCATCACCAAGTCCCAGTCTACTTGGTCGCTGGAATTCTCTAGCTCCTCTCACGTCGCATGTCGGGTCCCAGCCAGCAGCCCGCAGCTGCTGACCGCAGTTGCAATCACGAGACACTACAACGAATGATGCTTTCTGCTGGGCATCATTCAATGCCATTCACCAGCTAGAGAGAGACAAGGTAGAGCGTCCTCCGAGAGCGAGCCGTTGGCCTCTCGACGTTTGTACTGCACCCGCTTCTCAAAGAACGCCTCAAAGAATCTGCAATACAAGTCTTGGGGTATTCAGTCTCTGGAGTCACCCGACGGACTACAACCGTCCTTCCAGAGATCGTCTTTGGTCAGGTTTCGGAAGTTGGCCTCCTGCAAAATATCGCTACGCGTTGCTGTCGGCTGCTCAGTGCGGATAAGGTGGTCGTTTGCCGAAGCGTGCATGCAAATTGCAAGGGCTATGAGGTGTCGTTTGGCAACCAGACTGACTTACGCAGACGTTTTTGTTCGCAGAGCAATGCGATGCACTTCTCAGTGTCGACGCAAGAAACATGTTGTCAGCGGCAGAAGTCTTCCTTGCTCGCTGGAGTTTCTGCCCGGATACACGCCTTGTCACGAACGCGCTCGGTGTCAACGGCAGCGCTTCAGCCAGACCATGAAGAAGGAGTCGAGTTGAGAACAGCACCAGTCACCAGTCTGCTGCCCATCTAGAGGCATCGCAGAAGCCAAAACAGTCTAGCCTTCTAGCGGTCTGGCCGGCGAGCCTTCAGCATGCGGTTCCAGATCAAGCCCCAAAATGTGCCAGAGTCCACGGCGCCTTCGTAGCGCCAGCCCAGATGGGTCTGGCAATGACGGCATACGCCCATGCGCCATGCATACCCTTCGAACCATGAGTCTGTGTCGTAGGCCTCACCGACAGCCTTCACTCCAGCCGCCCTTGAAAACTCGCCGATATGGAACAGATATCCGTGGGGGTTGAAGTGCCTGGAGCTGCCTGTACAAAATCTCAAAGCTGCCACCGTGGAACGACACTGCTTACAAAGCAGAAGAACATTGCCATCGTAGCTTTGAGAAATCTGCTCTTCAAGGCTTGCCCTTGCTACCTCTACTTCAGATGGTTGCGTTGTAACCATGGTTCCCTGCACCAGTTGTGAAGGAACATCTCGTACCAGCAGGCTTGTTACCTGGGCTGGCCGCGGAAACAGAACAACGAAGAGGTTCTGCAAGCTCTTGTTAAGATCGGCAGTTCCGAAGGTTGGCCTGCCAATATACACTATGCAGACTTCGAAGCCACTGCTTCTTCATGTAAGCCGCACTGGGGCCAACACCACATCTGCATCTTCACTCCAGGCTCTCTGCCTGCGACTTGAAGCATAACAGCAATGAACTGCACTGGTTGCACTGGTTTTCCGACTGTGCAGCAGTTGGGGCGAGGCAGGCAGAAGCTAAGTAAGTTCTCACTGGCCACATGTCTCCGCTCCCGCAAGTACAGTACGGGTCCACAGCTGTTCCTGCTGTGCACAATATAACACTTAACCGTTGGCTGTACTCCAAACTAGTTTTGCTACCGGCAGCAGTGGAAAGCAAGCTTTGTCCCAGCTGGATTCAGAGAGGCTCCTCTTTGCCTCCTCCTCCTTAAGCAGTTGCGTTCTCCGAAGTTGCTACCATGCTTTGGGAATATGTTCAGGACTGTGGCAACACATGGCAACACAGGTTACAGTGAGGGTTCCACTAAGTATTCCGGAACCAGGCTCATATTCGGCGGAGCTTTCGAAGTCAGTCAAAGCTCTTGTCTACAATTGTGGATGCTGCGACATTGCACCCTGCTGACCAGGACTATGTACGGAAGTGTTTGTGGAGACATGAACGATGTTTGGCCCTTGGAGGGCAGAAGGTCATGCCCGAATCCGCACGGTGCTTCGGAATGTCGATGCATGGAACTAGAGACTAGCTGCATGCATGTGCTCACTAATATGCTCGTCGTGGTCCAGACTCATGAGACTGTACGCAAGCTTCGGTCGGACAAGCCATCGATCGTTCAGCATTCCTTCAACAGGAGAAACAATGTGTTTTTGGCTACCGCCTTCTGGGGAGATGCAATCGAGTGTTGCATCATGTTACCACACCCCCGCCAGCTTGGCTGCTTCTACACATACAAGCACCTGCAGAGTCCTATCTGAACGGACAATCAGCTAGGTAAATCTGGGTGCAAATCGAGATTTTGGGAGAACAGACGCATCTCAAACCACCTCCAGGCCGAGGCGGACCAACACTGCAGAAGCCCATGTCCGCGCAGTAAGGGCCCTGGTAAGCCAACCAACCGGGAGCAAAACCCTACGAGCCGCCGAGCCCAGCTTCCACCAAACAGCCTGAGGCCCCGACAACACAAACAGGCACAAATCCAGGCCGACAGCAGATGAGCCTTCAGAACAAGAGACAGAAACACAAGCTACCAAAATGGCCCGGCGGCCTGGCGAAATCTCTGCACCTTCAGGAAGCATGGAGGCTGCCCGTGGCGGCTGGTTGTGCAGCGATTGCTGCCTGAGAGATGCAATCCGACCGGTTCAGGAGCCGTCGAAAGGGTCTGCTGGGCCTGAAGAGTGCGGCCAACTATGAGCTGGCGACACTTGCAGGACTCTCATATTATCTGTATTCTGTGTATGTCTGAACAAGATGCAGGTGAAGAGAAGTGTGTATGCTAATGTGGCTTTTGACTGCTCACCTGCTCATGATGCTCGCGGCTGCACCATCCATGTACCAGACCATGTACGACCAAGCCAACTGCGATGATACGAGGTTTGGTCCTCCAAGCCCAAAATGGAATGGTAGGGCGGCTGCACTCGTGCCTGCCGCCTACAAGTCGGGGCAGAAAATCCGAGGCATAGCTGCAGAGCTGGGGCGCCTTGTCTTAGAATAGAAATATCTCTGCCGCGTAGATGGCATCACGCAAACCTGTCAAAAGCGGCAGAGATACCAAGCAAGCTGGACGGCGCTGAGCGCTCTGTCGCAAAAACTGCGCCTGCCAGTCCAAGCTCTCAAGAATCTTGGAGGCCTTCGGGTGAATCCCGCTGTTTGAGCCCTGTCTGAGTTTTTCTCGTCTGCCAGGGGCCAAACTGCCTCGGGTGGAAGTGGAGCATCCACCTGCACCGGCTGCAAAACTCCTTCTACTTCACACTCGCACTATCTAGAATCTAGCACTACCAAGACATCGGCTCAGGAAGTTTCTCTCAGCACAACCCGGCCTCTCGTTCCTCCTCATCGTCAGTTGGATCCTCTCAAACGTGCTTGACGGCGCCTCTCACACCTCGTTGGAACCCTCTTTCTTGCCCCAGCCTCGACAGCCTCTGGCGCCGCTGCCTGCCCCTTCTTGCCCATGCGGAGCCTGCCTCGGGCACAGCTGCGAGAAGCAATGTCCATGTCCGTGAAGGCCCAAGGATAATCAAAGATGACACTTCGAACACTACGTCACAGCCGCAGCTGTCGATGCTTGACCGTTACAGCGATCAAGACAGTCTTCTGTGTGTCAGAAATATGCTGGTGCAGACAGGTGCTGTGACAGCTGCCCGCCTGAAGCTCAGCTATCTTGGCTCCACCGTCTCTCAGGACTCTGAACTGCATAGTTGGGCCGAATTCATCCGGTTCGGTTGTACGCAATAGCACATGCAGCAACAGCTCATGCTTTGTAGCGAAGCATCTGGCAGCAACTGGTTTCGGCTTTCTAATTTCGGTTTAGTATGATAATGTCCGATGACTTCCTGCTCATGCTAAGTGTCGCTGCACCCCAGCATCATGCTTCCGACACATGTCATGTGTTTGCAAAGTCCTTCGTCTCGTGGGTGCACGTATGTGCACACCATACTCCGCAAAGACGTCAGACTCAATACTGCTCCAGGTAGCATGGGCAGCATGGATTGGTCCGCAAACGCCGCGGGTGCAGCAAAAAATGCAAAAAGAAACCTGCACAACATTCAACTGCACATCTGCCTTGAACCTGCATTTAGTTAAATGAAAAATCATAAAACACACATTGGCGCTCTGTTCGGGCGGCTTGCGGGTTTCACTCGCTGAATTCAAGGATCTAAAGACATGAGATTGGGGTGTCTGGCATATGTAGCCTGCCCGTGGTGCAGTCAATGCCGGTTTGGAGCATGCATTTCGTCAATAGCAAACGATTTTGAACAGTCTGAACATCAGCATTGCGGTTCGCATGACTCACATCCGTTTAGCAGCTAATATGCTGCTCAATCCTGGCAAGAGGCTGTGTTCATCAACTGATTGGCCGCACTGCGGACACCGGACAACCGAAACGCGACAGCTGGGCCGATGCTGCGCCCTGCAACCCCGACCGTGCCATGACACCACTAGAACGGTCGCCCAGACTCGTCGTGCTCCATCACGCGCAACCACGATGCACATGCCAATGAACAACTGAGTCCCGTTAACTACATCGGCACGCGTCCCTCGCCCGTGCTGCACCAGGTTTACACGGCATTTCTCCGTGACAAACGTCGGGGCATGCGATTCAACATCCAACGTGTGAACTTCAGTTTGTACGGAACTCTGCAGAAGATGTCGAAAGCTTGGCATGCTTCCAAGAAATGTAGGTGGCCTTTTTCCGTTCCTTCTACATCGATGTCGTCCGCAGGCTCCTTCGGAGCTGGGTAAACGTTGCCGGTCTGGTCGGCATGTAGCTGCAAGGGTCAATTTGCTTCTCACTTCGCCTTGGCCAGTTTGACTCCTTGCAGTCACCAGTGTCGGCAATACTTGTTCTCACTCTCCCACGAACACCATCACAATCATCAGCATCACGGCAGTGAGAGTTGAAAAGCCGCTGCATTTAGATCGCTGGTGCTGGAACTGGGACGCAGAACATGTCAATTTGCGGTGCAAGAGGCACGGTTGGCAGGGCACGCGCGCTGCCAACCGCCCACGTCGTGTGCTGTGACAGACTTCCACTCAAAACAGTTGGTTGCACCATGCCTACGCTGTGCCACGGCGTCAGAAAATGCTAAAGCTGGCTGAATAATGTGAAAACAAGGAAACCTGCATACTCGTGCTTTGAGTGTCTGTGCCCCGGTACAGTTAGTTTCAGACCAGGGCATGAAGACAGAAACAGCAGAGCTTAGCTGCTGCACAACACAAAGCTGGAACTATGCAAAGATCGTTCTGCATGGCAGAAGGACCAACATCACAAGCGGAGGGGAAGACTCACAGCTTACAGCTCGTCGTTTGCCATTCTCAGCTGTAAATTGAGATTGGAAGGTGTGAGGAAGAGCTGGGCCTGCGAAAGCAGGCCAATTGAAGGTCTCCATCGGTCTCGCCGACACCCCCCCAAGGCCCCTTTGGGCCCGTTTGCCTCTCGCCTCCCCCTCGCCCGCCCCCCCAGCCTGGCCCGAGGCCAAGTTCTGCGTGTCCGCGTTCCGTGCATCCAGGAGCTGGTGCATCCTGGCGCAGGCGAAGCCACAAAGAGGAGGAAGTTGCACGGCGTGCGGCGTGCGGCGTGCTGCCTGTACAACTCTGTGCGGTCTGCCACATCCGGCACCGTCTCGTTCAAACCATCAATGAAGGCTGCAGCACTTTCCACCTCCGTCGGTACTGTCATGTCGCTGTGTGCACGGAGTCTTGGTTGTGAGCTGAGGTCGCGACGAGCTCAGTTCCTTGAGCTTGTCCTTCTAAGAGAGCTGCCAACCTCTGGTTACTCGCCTTGGTCAGCGCTTTGAGCTAAAGAACAGAGCCTCCGTCAAGAAATTCTAGACTCGAGAAAGGCTGGACCTGCGTTCGGATGAAGTCCGTACGCTGCTGCTCCAACCTCGGTCAACAGTCCGGGAATGGAGTTTAAGTAGCTCACGGTCACACATGCATTGCGAGCAGCTGAATGTCTGCCACCAGCTTTGCTGCTAAGACATCGTTCTCACTCTCCTGCTGCTGCAAGCGGTTGATGCCTCAAGCAGGCATCTTATGAGATGATCAAAGCTGCAGCCGGGTCGTACCGGCAACTTATAGCCATGCCCGCTTGCCAATGCGATACATCTCAGACCACGGCGGTTCGTGCTTTCCTGGATGATCAGCTGCAAGATGTCTGCAGTCTCCTCCGGTCCGTTCGCTTGCGAGTTGCACATTTTGAAGCAACCACCGATGCCTTCGACGGATCTGGATTCACTCTGGGTCAGCTCCTGATCTACCATGTCGTAGCGGGTCATCTCCATGCTTTGCAGCTCCACACCACGTGAGCTGTAAAAGCCGTCGGCTGCTTGCTGAGCGTAAGCCTGATGCCGACAAAACTGCCCACAAGTGGTCGCTTCTACCTCCTCCAAAACTAACTTACAGTAACTTATCAGGCCCAAATTGAAGCTCTTGCTCCCATGCCTGCGCAGTAATGTTGTTGAACTGACTCATGAAGACCTAGCAGCTAGCAAATCCAAGCAACAGCTCTGCGAACCCAACCTAACCTGCGACATGTTGCCCACATGCCTGAACTAAGGCAACGGCTGCAAAGGTGTTTTGGCTTACTGCTGATACTAGTCCACTCCGTGCCCGCTGCGACACATCACCGGCAGGATCAGCTGTCGTCGCAATCATGGTGAGGACATCCTGTGGCTGAAGCCAATGTGCAGAAGCAAGCTCAGGAGCACACTGGCGCACATGCCTTGGGCTGATGGAACGTACATCATGTACATCGCACTGTCTGTCCTTCACCTGCCAGAAGACCGTACCCTCGAGGCGCATTTTCACATTGTCGCTGGTTCGCACTTCCACATTGAAGAACCTTGCTGCTCAAGCCAATTACGAGCATGCATTTAGGCGGCCGTCAGCAAGGTCAAGCAGCATCTTCTGAGCTCGGAGATCGATCATGGAAACCGTGGTCTTCGGAACCGGATCCTGCAACACTCTTTGCAGCACTGCACGCGACCTTCCCATCAATTACAGGGCAGCATTCAACAAATTTGCACAGTAGAGATCTCGAGGCACTGCACAGCAGGCAAATGGTGTTATACAAACTCTAACGGATACCTCCGGTGCCCAGCTGAAGCAGCAAACTCACGACGACTACTACTCGATGTTCGATGGAACTCGTATTCAAAGCTACCGCCTTGTCGGGCCGATCACATCAGGATCTAAGAGTGATATGTCGCAGACAAAGCTGACGCTCGCTTCTTGGGTTTTCTCCAGAGCCCTGGGGCTTTCCTTGTTGAACTCGTCAGAAACTGGGCTACAGGCCTGGCCCACCTGCCTCGTTACTTCCAACCCGACAAACTCTTGGTTCGTGTTCAGTAGAGTTAGAATCGATATAGGACAGTGGATTCGACCGATGCTGCCTTATGCCAGTTCGTATGTTCACTGAATGAATAAGGTGTTTGTGCCTTCGAGTGTATATTCTGAATACATCACAACTCCAGCTGAGTCCTCACAGGACTCGCTCTCGTGACAAGCAACGCAAATCAAACCGTCGCAATCACGATGAAACTGGTAGATGTGCAGACATCAGGCCTGATTGTGGATCTCTTCACTCACCCTTACTCCCATCGCTGAACCATAAGCCCCAAACTCCTTAAATGCCGCAGCACCGAGCCTGTGCATCCGGAGAGTCGTACACGGACCATTGCATTTCCACCAGCTCCTCTGACTCTGCAGTGCTACAGTCTTTCATAATCACCAAGCGGCTCCGCCTCGCCTCATAGGGCTGCAAGAAGAAAGCTGTGCTGCCGCTTGCTCCACTGATCATCGTAAGTGCACCTAAGACGACAGGGACTGATCCCTGAGGCGCACCGTTGGAGCGAGTGGCGGTGTGGCAGATGCCGCCAGGCCACCTAGGACATCTCTTGTCACAGCGGCCTGCCGGTGCAGGGCTTGTCTAAATACCAGAACTGCAGCGCTGGCCGGAGAGCCTGATTGGTCAGGACCACGTATTTCGTTCGCACCTCTTTGGTTTTGGTGTTTATGCAGAGACGGAGAGATGCCGCGAGGGATGAAAGCCGCTTGACACAGCCAGAGCCTCCAGCACCTTCTCGTAAGCGGCCGGAAAGAAAACCCCGTTTGTGGTTTCAAGCCGTCTTTGTCCAGAAGTCCTTCAGAGTCAAGCCCAACTGACTGCTTGCAAGCCCAGTAGACCCGCACAATTTTCTCCTGTTAAGGACCACCACCGCCTGCTGGTCGGTGAGGAAGACCGCCTCGCAAAGCCGCAAGGCATGATCGGCAACGAAAAGCCACCACCGCGAGCGGGCACCCTTGTCTGTACACTCGGATCGTGGGACCGACGGGCCAAGCTTGAACGATGGTGTCTGCTCTGCTTGGGAAAACCGGTCACGGGTGCCTTCTGAACTCCGTCTGCGGCCTCTTCATTAGGCTCGGGCACGACTTGGTCGGGCCCTGCGAGCAGGACCGTGCTCCGTGCACTCAAGCGACCAACTGCTGTTGTCACCAGTCGTTGAGTCACTTCTTTCCTGCTGTTAGCGTATTTCAGTCGGTCTTACAGCGTCCGTCGTACAACGTAAGGCTTGAAAGAAACTCCGGTCAGTGCGCAGATGCACATCGTAACCCGCAACTGGGATGCCGCAGCAAGTCGGGACATGAATGGAACAAAATACCAAAGGCAGGGAAGTGGACTCCGAAGCGGACATGACGTCACTCACAGTAGTCGCAGGAAGCTAGAAGACTACCACCTGACATGTTTGCGAATGATAACAAGAAAGTTGCATCACCGAGCTTGACTTCAAACCTTGCTAGACAAGATGAGGCTAGAACAACACGAGAAGACGACGACCACAGACTTCCGCCTCTGAATGTGTTGCTTCGATCGGCAACTATGAAACACCAGCGCGACAGCTACATCAAAATACTGAGGACGGATGGGGTAGTGCAACATCTGATGTCGGATAGCATGCGCAGAAGCGACATGCTACATTTTCCGCTGAAAGATGGTGCGATGTGACCTTCACCTGAGGGCAGCAGCAGCACACATCACAGATCACCCCGTGACATCACAGTATCCGGCCATGAAACTACGACGGACAGACAGCAAGGAATCAAGGATGAGTCACCCATCCCAGGAGGACAAAGGTTCAGATTTCACATGGACAGGGAGGATCTCACACAGAAATAGCCTCGCAGGACTCGCTCCATGCCCGTCTTTTTGTCCAGGAATTGGATGTACTCGTCCTGAGAAGCGGTCAGAAGCACAGTCAGGCTGCAAGTAAGGTTGCACGACACATCTCCAGATCTCCGCTCTGTCGCTCCTTCTCCAGAACGAGCTTCCGTTTGGTCTCCAGGATGCTCTGGCATGTCGCAAACAAGCTTGAAGACTCCATATCAATTCTGCTCCTCAAAATCTAGCCTCGTAAGCACCTGCTTGGAGCAGCTGCGGCCCAACCTCGTTCCGCGCCTCCAGCAAAGGGCAGTGAGAACATGAACAAACGCAGTAAGCAAGCCGTGTCCTCGCCAGTGAGGAGATCTTTGACAACGGCATACTGCAAGGGCTCCAGAAGAACAGCCTGCAAACAAGTCAAAGGATGCTTACACAGTCCTCGCGCATGCGACTCACACTCAAAGACAAAGACTGTCTTGGTGCCTGCTGCTCGCTGAGGATTTCTTCGTAGGGCGCTGGAACGAAAGCACCAGCCTCTTTCCAGCCATGTCTTTTTTTGGCAAGCTGGCTCATGACGTGCTAGGTATTGGAGGCCTGTCTAACCAGACTTCTGATGCCCGAGGTCTTGTTGTACACCTCAAGTTCATGCAGTAGTTCGAGACTGGGACCTTCTTGGATTGCAGTGCCATCCAGCTGCCAGGACAGCATTCTGTGCTCCAATGACAATCGCAGTCTCCACGCCCGAAGGAGCCTTTCTTGTGCTGATTGACGGATGCCAATTCCCGAATGCCACAACATGGTGCTTGCACGCTGCGGCCGTGACATCTTCAAGCGGGCGTGGCACCAAAGTCGTAGCACCCTGCACCACGCGCTCTTCCCTGGCACACAATGCACAGCAACAGTTCCACGTGCTTCAACAAGACACTCAGATCAGCTTTTATACAGAAAGTCTTCTGCCCGCTGCAGCTTTCAGGAGGCTTAGATGAAGAACTTTGAAGTCTTCCCATGAACACCTGCAGTATTGCCCGGAATGGCGTTCAATGCACCGACCAAGTACCAGTAGCAAAAAAACAACGGCTCATTCACGGCGTCATTCCCATTTCCCGGTTCCCAGCCCATCAACGAGAGTTGTCGTTGGTGGCAGCAGCGTGAGCGATTCCACTCTTGAACTTGTCGTCTGGCACTCGACGTCAAACCGCCGGAAGTTGTTTTGCATGACAGGGTCCCAACAAGCGACAAAAACACGGCCGAGCACCCTGTCATCTTGTCCACGAGTCGGACGTACTCTTGCTTCTGCAGCACGGTCTTGGATCTGATCGCCTCACGGGCCGTCGCTGCGTTCTTCTGCACAGGCTGCTTCTGCTAAAGCTCCCAACTGAATCAGGATACCTGTCGAACTCAACAGTAAGTAGCACCGAAAACGACGACAAACACAACGACAACAACAACAACAACAAAAAGAACCATTTTGCTGTTGAGTGCTGAGCGAGTGGGCTGTGCTCTTTAACGCGAGTCAATCAACTTCGGAACGTGCCGTAAACAAGCGCCGCCCTGAAGAAGCCTGGGTAAACGAAATATAATGCAGTGGCACCTCTTGGGCACGTTGCTTCAAGGAGATAGTTGTCTTTGCCGTCACAACTGTTACGAGACGTATTGGCTACAAGACTTGCATGCAGATTGCAGCTTGCGGTTCCAGCATCAACAACCACAACAACATCAACAACAGCTACAGCAGCAGCACCAGCAATAGGAACAAGAACAAGAATAAGAATAAGAAGATGCAAGCATGAGCGAGCGGATTGTGCTGTTTGCAGGCGATTTCTGCATTCAGCACTGCATCGTTGTTGACTAGACAAGCGCAGCTTACGCATTCATTGAATTGCTGGGTAGTCACCAGCAACACCGGCACGAACGCTGCCGTTCGCTGCGGTCTGCTTGTGTAGTCTTCTACTTGCGACACTCGGACTGTGCTCGTTGAATACATCGCCGCCAGCTGCTTTTCGCAATCACGAAGAATCCTGCTATGCTGCGTGCAGAGCAAACCTCTGCTACTTAGCCTAAGTGCTTAACAGCGAGGAAGCTGGACTGTCCAGGAATTGGAACCCACAACTCAGGCCCGCCGGAAGCCGGAGGAAGACAGAGATAGAGAGAGAGAGAGATAGAGAGAGAGAGAGAGAGAGAGAGGCAGAGCGAAAGGGAGAGGGAGAGGGAGAGGGAGAGGGAGAGAGAGAGAGAGAGAGCCGTTGTGGACATGCTAACAAGGAAGACGACAAGCTTCATCTGCCCTGCACTTGACTTGCCGCCTCCAGTGATTCGTAGGCTCCCATAAAGACAAACTCCTGTTCGCGAGGAAAAGCATGTCGCTCGATATGCTGCGCGTCTGGTACTCGCCCAACCAAGGGACATGCCCCTTACGATCACTTCTTCTGCAGAGGTGCTGGACCGGGTACATGACGAAGCTCTTGCGTCCGCTCATGCTTCAACACAGCAAAGTCACCTTTGCTGCACCCACGCATTCGACTCAAAACGATTGGAATTCGCTGCTGAGGACCGTGCTTGTCGATACTTGCACAGCTTCTCTCACTTCATGAGATATGTGCGGCCAGACGATCTCAGTGAAAGGACCATTCTTCACCTCTTTCGTGGTTGGGAAGATGTACAGGATCCTGCAGAGCAGTGTCAAGACTATGTTTTTCGATGCGATCGGCCTCGACTACGGTTTTGGACAAAACGTCAAAGGCTTCTCTAGTCACCTCCTCGCAGACATGTCACAAGTCTATCACAGCCCCTGAACGTAGGCGCACTGGACAGTGGCCAAGATTCTGCTGCCGGTCGTTGACCACCTGGTTTTTTGTCAAATGCATGCTTCAGGCATCTAGAAAAGTTGAGAGATACGGGACGCCAAATACATTGGCCTGAAAGGCTTGTGCCGTCTGTTACCGTTAAATGCTGTCACCAAGCACATGGCATCTCCAAAAGGCATCCAAAAAATGTGCATGCCCGATGGCAGGTCTTGGCTTCAGTCTGCTTGTCAACCTTTTTGCAACAAACTATCTCCGGACGCAAGGAGATCACTCTGCATCTGCAGAGCTGTTGGAGGCTTTCTCCAAAACTGTTTGCACGATACGGTTGATCCTTGCATGAACTGCCTCTGGCACTCGAAAAGTTGTCAGGTACTGCAAGACCTTGAGATCCTCTGGGATGCACTCCTTGCGGCCGTGCAGTACTGCACGGGCTCGCATCACACGCAGTGCCTTCACAAGGAAGGTCCGATCAGTCAAAAGTGAGTTCTTCTGGCAAACGCCGTGACGCATTACCAGCTCCTCCAAAACCCGAAGCAAGAGCCGTCGAACGGACCCCGGCACCACCGTCGCGGCATGTGCAGCAGTAGCACGTCTGAGCTCTTCTGCAGCCTCTCCGGCTGAGAAGGGCTTTGTCCGCTCCACCGTGTCGGAGAAAAGATCAATTATTTCGGCAGCTTCGTCCCACCGCCCCGACTGCACCGCACCTTCTGCTTTCAGCTGGAGAACGAAGCGATCTAAATTTGCAGGATCCAAAGGCTCTGTGTAGTACCTGGAGCCAGGATCAGAAGGGTTTGATGTTGCAATGGCGGTTCTGAGTGGCAACTTCCATGTGTCCTGTCCACAATTACCATTGTACTGCCTCTCATTGAGGAGCCGCAACAATATGTTAAGAGCTTCGCCAGGTGCCCGGGAAATATCGTCAAGGACACACAGCTCTGCTGTGAGAATGCCTCCCGGCCGTGTCAAACTTCGTACCAACTCTCCACCCTCCTTTTGAGGCTCTCGCACGATCACAGCATCGCCTATGAGCTCATGGAGCTTGGTATCACGGTGCATCTGATAAAAGAAAAACGACAGGCCGGTGGATTCAGCAGCGGTCTCTGCGAGCATCGTCTTCGCGACACCAGGTGGCCCCTCTATGTACACATGCTCTGATGCTATCAGTGCTAGTAGAACTGCTTCTTTGCCTGCTTGCTGCCCGACAATCTGCTGATCCATTGCCTTCCGAACCTGCTGTAGAGCACAAAGACATGTGGCCGACCGCCGTACCATGACGAAGCGAAGCAGCCTCCCTCGTCGATTTATGCTATGTTGCTGCAGGAAACAAGCTAGTCTTCTCTGGATTGCAACTATGACTGTATGTTTGGAGTCCAGCATCCGGCTCCGCGTGTGTTGGAGTATATGCTTGCAAAAGCAACTCTCGGCTGCAAAGGCTGTCTGTATGCACGGTACAGTGCGTTCCACTTCGCAGTTCGAAATCTCAGGCCCACACCTTAATGGATGCCAGCATCACGATGACGAAAATCAGCAAACCCAAGCACACAAGGCCGCATCCCCTTGGTACAGAGCAGTCAAGTCAAACATACGACAGTCTGCAGCCTGTGACTTTTGCAAGACTTGCTCAGGATTCAACATAAGTGCGAATTTGCCAGCATTTTCCCCCATGGCGGATAAACCAACCGCCAAAAACAGCTGAATTATGTTTTGAGCCACTGCCACGCCAACAGGCAATACCAGTCTCCTGGTCATGCAGGTGGGATTTTTCTCATTCTGCGCACTCTACTGGACAGCCGCACTGGGTTGGTATGACATGCCACAGAGCAACAGGCTCTGTACTACTATGTTATCATTTCTTAGCAGTGAATCGCGGTGGCAGCACTCCACTTCGTCGTTCTGTGAGCACTGCGTAAACTTACAGAAAAAGCTTCCGATACCAGTTCCATGTTCGACACACTTCGAGGAAATCATGCCGTTACGTGACGACGTCTCTGTACCATGCCAATTTTGGCTTAGATGAAACCGCCGTATCCCCCGCTAGGATTGACAACACATTGTCTCAACAACTACCCCATCATCCCGATCCAAAACATACCGTATTCGCCCAATATCACTACTAAACCAACAACGCGTGTATCCAATACAGGAAAATTCCCTAGGATCAAGGCGGTTACATCTGGACCAGAATGGGCATGTGTAGCTCAGTAGATATTCTAGGTGTAGGGTCAAGAATTGTCATCATATTGCACTCATATCGCAATGCCTCTTGTAAGGTATGTTTATATTATACATATGAATGCGTTGTCCGATATAGCTTAGTGAACGAACTGTCGTCGCTGCTTTGTTCTGGAACTTACTGCTGTTCTCCTTCACCGGAGTTTTCATCGGATTTTCAAGTATCACCTTATCACCCTGCTTAGTGAAAATCATAAAGTCGTCCTCAAGATGCTCATCGTCAAGCAGCAATTGTCGTGTATGGTTGAACACAATAACGATTTCTGACGGCTTGTCATCGGGCTTTTTGTATTTATGACGAAACTCTTTCCTCTTATCTCTGCATTGAATACAACTTGCAAATACTTGCTGTACCCGAACATTTTCAGCCCTGGTGTTCATGTACATGACACATGGAGGGCAGTCAAGAACTACATACTGCAACTGATGTATAATGAAAGTGTATACGAAAAGGAAAATTCTATGATCAGGAATCTGATTCGAGTGCTTTAAAGCATTGTAGGAAACTCGACAAAGGTGATAGATTTCCGGAAGAAGAACAAACAAAACGAATTATCTAGCATTTTAATAGCGGCCGATGACTTTTCCAATATCTTGCATGGGTCGTTCATCCGTGGAAGACATAACGCCATCTCATGTAAGAATAACTCAAAAACATAATGTCTCGGCACCTACAAGACGTGATGCTTCAGCATTGTGTATCTTCAGACCGAAGAGCATGAACGAGGTACAGAGATCGTTAGAAGAGAATTCCGCCCTTGTGGACAAAAAAACCCTTGATGACATGTGTCAAACATCAATGGACTTTGTGCCTTACTCGGTCCTCTACATAAACACGAACGCCAAAGATGTAAACAACATGTTTTACATCAATTTTGAACAGCGTTTTCTTTACTGCCTGCTCCAGCCGCCAGCATCCGTGTGAAAAACTCAATCACACAAGGTGCAATTAGTTCGTCCTATGCTGTTCTTAGATTACTTGGAATATTCACTTATCATTCTCAATTCCTAATATATGTGTTCCTCCAATTTCTAAGAATTCTTTCCATCCATATCAGAGTTACAAACTGGTATTTCCTGACGCGAGGCATTTGCGTGTGTGAACTGTACTTGCTCCATCACTATTGCTTCTGCATTTAGCAGACCATAGCCAGGACCAACTCAAAATTTTATTCTTATGCTGGTGTCACTGTTAGTGATTCACATGTCACAGCTAGAGTCACTAATCTTTCACCCCAAGTATTTTCACCACTACTTGATATTAAATTTTGTAATCTGGCTAAGTATTGAGTTCCTGTTGAACTGTTGTTGCTCTGTTTACAGGCATTCCGTTGTCGTGGTTTAATTGTAAGGCAATAGTCCCAGTCGTCGGGACAGCTGCCCTGACTGATTGTTATCTATAGATGCCTGCATTTGCGCCGACCGTATTCTTAATTCCAATGGTTTAACAGTCTATAAAATATCAAGTGATGCCTCTAATGTTTTGCAGTTGCTAATGACAGTGGAAGTTAAGGTTTACATGCATTGGTCTTGATTGCTATCAGCTATCCGTAACGCAGTAAGATGCAGTAAGCTGGGATGTTGCTTCACCAGCAAAATCCGTATAACTGTTCTCCAACTCGTGATGTATTTCATAAAGCTAGATGATCTACTTGTTATCTCCATCAACACATCTAAATTGTCTTTGCTTGCATTACGACACGGTAGTGATCTGATTGGAGATTCCCATATTGCTTGAAAATCTCTTCGTACTGATAACTGCTGCCTGAAGCTCTAACAATATGCATGAATGTCGTTTGCACTTGAATAGCCCACTAACAGCCCCTGTTGGTGATGATAAACTAATATTTCCCAGTATTTGTAAATCTGTTGCTACTCTTGCTTCTAACAGCAAATTTGAAAAGCCATTTACGTGTAGAACGTACGAAGCATTCGGTGCAGTTCCTATTCCTACCTTGGCGGCTACTTCCGTTCCTGCTTGTAATTCTGCACCTGTTGTATCTTAAAAATCGCTGTCTGTAGATTTCACTAGCTCCATCTGAACAATTTATTTCATTACTTCTAAGTTACCACTTGGGTCCCAAATCTTTTATTCTTTGTAAAACCTGAATGTTGTTACCTCCTTTCAATCATAGCACCTGTTGAAAGCACGAAACTGCATCAGACGTAGCAACATTGCCATTCGCATTTAAACCTACTACTGAGCTACCACTGGTAGCATTAGACTTTATCTTGTCACTGGGAGCATTCGATTCCAATGTTTGGCCTCTAAAGTTATATGATTGCAAGTGTTGGTAAATATTGAAATCAAGGTATCATCATCTGGCGCTGTTCGTAAATTATGAAATTCTACGCCTTCCTCACCATCTTGATTCCAATTCTTCTTGGTTTGTGGTTAACTGTTCCGCCTGTAGCGACTACAACCAATAAGTGGAAAGAAACTTATGATATCAGCAAAAGTTGCTGCATCTTCTTCTCAAAATATTTTATCGTCAATCTGTTGGTCCGTGAATCGACCACCACCTACGACTAATGCATCTATTTCGACTCTATTAAGAACAGTTTCTTGTCAACTTACTGTTAGTTTGTGTCTATGCGTCTTGGAGTATAGTACTCTGAAGATGTTGAATCTACGTCTGAACTACTGGATAGATGACTGTTTGTCTGGTCATCCGTACCCATAAGATGCGATGCCGAACTACGATCATGCAAGTTCTATAGTTGATTTGAACCCGCCACTGAAATACCGACAGCATTGGCTGATGTGTTTGAAGAGTTTGCCGTGTTGATTTCGACAATTCCGTTTTTTGTATCCAATATTTCACTTACACCCGTTGAAGATGACAAGAAAAGTCTATCTGCATAAAATGCGGGTTGCAGTTTCTTTGAAGCCATCATTAAGGTGATTTAAATCTTAATATAGATAGAGATAATAGTGAATCATTTCAAACTTAAAACATTCACTCAATTCGAAAAACCTGTGTTGACACTGCTGTCACAAAAACTCTTTCAATACCGAGGTGAAATTTGCACTCGCTCCTGCAATGTTGAAAGTCTTTAAAGTTCCCATGTTAGTATTACTTCCCGTAAAGATCATATCAGGCTGTTTGTCAAAGTGGATACATACAGAAGTTGAAGTTTCGTCATCGGCACAACGATAAACGTCGATACTAAATCCATCATAATGAGGGCTCTCTTCTCAAGAAATACATGAATTCATCAACAGCTATTTTCCTGTACTGAGTATTTCTTGTTAGGCAATCAGAAATTGTGATGGAATCTGGTTGTCCGAGTCAATGACACCCTCGGAACTATCAATGGTTCCCACCATAGGATGGAACAAGCACTTCCATCTCCTCGTATCACAGTCGCCTGCGTTATTGTCATCATTGCTTTTACTATCAATGAATCTAAACAACATCTGAGATAGATCAGTTGAAAACGCAAATGTTTGTGAAAATGAATGATTAGAACGATAAATCATTCTAAGCCTAAGCCCCTTTCAATAAACGAGAACCTAAACTTTTGTTGACGGTAGTATACACCTGTATCACTTCACATCTTAAAG
This sequence comes from Symbiodinium sp. CCMP2592, assembly GCA_905221615.1. Lineage (NCBI taxonomy): Eukaryota > Dinophyceae > Suessiales > Symbiodiniaceae > Symbiodinium > Symbiodinium sp. CCMP2592. The sequence continues at coordinate 17,569 of CAJNDT010000012.1, read as the reverse complement.
CTGCATTCTGAATTGCCTACATTGTGGTAGTTTTGCGTGCTGCAAAGAACAATCCATTTGCATGATTTTCTGCACATGCCCTGCTACTGTTGCTGAAGGTCGGATGACTGGTTTACCTGCATCTGAAACAACCAACACAACGAACTCAAGCGGGCAAAAGCGTAGAAGTGGATAGTATCCACATGAAGCATATGGATCGCCTCGCCGACACTCTCGAAGATGCTCTTGGAATGCTCGGTCAAGTGATTCATGTCTTGAGACTAGGAAATGGCGAGGGGACACCCACTCTGACCTGGAAAAGCCTTCAACTCAAAACATGGTTGCGATCATGCGCTTTCAGCTTCAACAGCACACTGTTACAAAATCAGATGCTACATAAAGTCTCTTTTTTGAACCCGCACTGAAGCCGAGGCGTGCCATTGGAAGGGAGGCATACACTCGAGCTCTCGGGCAAACCCGAGAACAAAACACGACTAAGACTGGTCAAACTGACCTGTACTGGGAACGCAACGTACCTTCAGCAGCGCATTGCGGCTGATGTCTTTCTCATGCAGCAGACTGATGCTATCAGTCATGTACAAAAGTCAGACTACAATAAAATCCACAACAAGCGAATTGGAACAGCTCCGGAAGGGGTCGCTTAAGCTCCGGAAAACGCAAAGAAGCACATCGGCAATTGAGTCACTCGTCGCTCTTCTTTAGATTTGCTTGTTCTGAGGACTCAAATCGGCAGCAGCCGATAGTGTGTCAGACATCTTGTCAATATGCATGAAGCAGCTCGCAATGGCAGAGCAAGCTTTGCGCATTTGCATTGTCCACACGTCTACGAACCCCGCGGTGTAGAGAAAGGCGAAAGAACCGCCCAACTGCACCGACATCTTGGTGATCAGTGTGAGTTCCCACAGAAAGCGCATGTGTGCAAAGACGGTAATCCATCCTTCAACCACTGCGACTGCAGTCAGCAACTGCATATTGATCTGGTGAACACGCACATAATCCATCTGCTTCCACGAGCCTCCGGCGCACAAGTGGCCAGTGAACAGTAGCAAGTTGGTGGCGTCGAAGGTGATGGCCCAAAATGGCCGGATCAAGTACTCGATGCTCTGTGCCCAACGCGCACTGTAGGCCTCCAACGACATGATGTTTCCGACCAAATGGCGAACCATCACACCAAAGCCATACAGCAAACCAAGGACATGCACTACAATCATCAGCGATGTGTACTTTCGCCACGAGGGCTTGATGCAGAGCATGGCATTGAGCACCGCGACGATGTTGAAAAGCCCGAACCAAGGAAACAGGATCACGTACTCCTCCATGTTGACGTCCCGATGACCTTTCGACGAGGGCTGCGTCCAAATCCTGCAGAACATCACTATGAATCCCGACAGAACCTCCAATGGGAAAATGTCGACAAGAAACACCATGCCCACACTTTTGTGGGCCTCCTTGTTTTGGAATGGTGATCTCACGAATTGGTGTACCAGTAGCAGAGTCATTACCACGGACACCAGGTCGTGGAGCAAGAGCACTGGCGCAAGGATGGGGTGGTGAGTCGGGTTGTTGCCCAAGAAGGTTCTGCTTAGCTCCATTTGCGACAAGTCCACATTGCGATACTGGAGGATACTGCCAATGGTGTACGCCAACAGGAGGGCACACGAAAGTAGTCCGAACTTCATCGGAAGCTCTTGTGACTGTCACAAGACCAGGTGCCGGGGGATCGACGGGGGATCGATCTACTTTGATGTGCTGAGAGCCCCTTCACACTTGCAGCTTGATGTCCTACTTGTAGAACAAGCAGCTGAAATTCTTCAGCTCATGATCCCTCTGCCTTTTTGAGTATTGCTGCCGTGCTTCGCAGATTGGTCTGGCTAAGGGTGTTGGAGGTACTTTCACTCACCTTTTAGGGATTATCGACTAATCCAATACCTGGCAGGTTCCCCCACACCCAAAGCATCGCTGGTTCTACACAAAACAGGCATGCTAGCCTTGGCTTTCTTCAGCCAGAGGGCTGCCAAAGAGGTCGTTTTAGAAGTGCACTTAAATTAAGATGTGCATCCCAAATGCTGCATAGAAATCTACGTTTACATCGTCTGGCGCAATGTGCTGCGAAATTTGGGATGCACCAGCACGGCACTCCGCGGAGAATCCAGCGACAGCCAGCAACATGCTTGGCTCATCTTTCACATCCGGTTGCAGGCCCAAGGCAAGCTACAAAGCTATGGAGGACCTGTGTCCACCTGCCGGCAGAGGCTCAAGCAAGGGTCCGCATTGGATCCGGTGTCTTCTGGTTGTTGTACTTGTAAAGGGATGTGAGTGTCTTCCATCCCAACTTCAGATCTCCGATTGGGTCCTGAGCTCGACAGGCAACGGGCCACATGTAACTGCAGGGCAGGGCAATCTACTAAGCCACTCATTTCGAGCAACAAGACGATAGCTTGCAGTTCTGGGCGAGATTCGTTGCCCTGGACTGTCTTATAGAGATACGAATCGAAGGTCACCTTCTGCACGTACTCCTCCTCGCAGAGTTCGACGAAGCTCTCCCTGGCAGCATCGCTGGTGTAGAAGACCTTCTGCAACAAGTCCAGCACCAAGTAAGTGGGCCCGTACTTGGAATCCCACTCCCGGATGTGCTCCATGAGGTCCGCCTCATCGATCATGCGGACTCCGCTCTTGGAGCTTTTCACAATCGTCTCAGCACACATGCGTCCGCTCTTGGCAGCGAAGTAGATGCCTTCGCCCGAGCACTTCGTCACGTATCCGGCTGCATCACCGACAAGGATCGCCCTGTCCTTCACTCGCCAAGGCCTCGGATGCTCGGGGATGGGATGTGCCTCCACCCTAATGATCTCGCCACCATCGATGCGAACAGCCGCCCTGTCGCGAATGCCCTGCTGGTACTTCTGAATGCCTCTCTTGTCAATCACAGTGCCAGTGCCGACGGCCACATGATCGCACTTCGGGAAAACCCAAGCATAAAAGTCGGGAGAAACATCATCTCCAACATACATCTCGGCCCGGTCCTTGTAGTAGTCCATCTTCTTCTCCGGTATGCGCATGCGCTCTTGGAATGCAATGGCATACTCATAGTCCCCCGCCTCAATGTCCTTTGCGACACGGCTGTTTGCCCCATCAGCACCAATCACCACGTCGACTTCCAGCGTCTTCTTCTCGCCCTTGCGAGCATTGCTTGCCTCTTCAGCAAACTCGTTGAAGGTGAGGACGTACGGCTCGTTCTTTTGCTGTGGAATGGTCATACCCATGAAAAGCCCGTTGATCAGTGTGGCACCGTTCTTCTTGGCCCGCTGTCGGAGGAAGTCATCAAGGACCTCGCGGCGAACCATGCCAATGAATTCGTCATCCTTGAGGGTCTGACCAATCTGGACTTCCTTGTTGGTGGGCGAGATCATGGTCATCTTTTTGACCTGCCGGTCAACAATGTCCTTGGGAAGGCCGAACTCGTCGATCATGCAGAGCGGGATCGCGCCGCCGCAAGGCTTGCAGTTGTCCATCTTCCGCTCGATCAGGTAGGTCTCGATTCCCTCCTGGGCCAAAGCATCTGCAGCACTGGCGCCTGCAGGCCCTCCGCCAATCACCGCCACTCGAAGCTTGCGGCCTTCAGGCAGCGTTGCACCTGCACAAACAATCACCTTGGCGTTCGCCAACGAGCGAGGCTTGTGCATCTGGGCGGTGCTGGTGCAGCCGTTCGCCAGGGTGGCACGCTGCTTTCGCCTTTGCCCTGCTGCGGCCATGGCGCCCAGTGCGGCGACACCCGCCACGGCGGCATAGGTCGAGGAGGTCCCAGCTGCCTTTGCGGGCGCCTGGTTGAATCCACGTAACGACTGAGTCCTCTCCACCGGGCCGGCGGAGCTGGCCGATTGCAACGCGACGAATGCGGACATGGCGATCACGGAAGCAAAACTGCCTACTTGAAGCCAGACTGCGAGGTGTTGCACTCTCTATTTATTGGCAAACAATACCACTTCACGATCTACAGGAGGATGATAGGCTGACCGCAGATTTCGGCATATGACGCTCGGCAAGCGAGCTTTTCTGCTCGAGAAGACCGCGTCTGTCTCAGGTGGGCAACGGAAGGCCCCTGTAGAATGTGGAGCACTCCACTCTACGCATGCAGCGATCGGGCATGACTCGCTCCTGCAGCTCTCAGCTCTGTCTGCCCTGGCAGTCCGGAGCCAGACTCACGAGCGTTCGCCGTGAGCAAGCGTAGCAGAGATCCGCATCTGCACTTACTGCAGTGGGGCGCAAGCCTGAGACTCAGCCAGCGCTGCTGGCCCGTCTTTGCTGCAGAGTCTTGCGAGAAGCTCAGGACGACGGCAGCGAGCAATGGGTGTGCGGCGCAGGGACGTGGACTCTGCGAGCTCAAATAAAGTGTTTCTTCTCGTAATATCGCATCCGGTTGAAGAACATGGCGCCGAGCACCGACACGCAAACTACCTGGCAACATCGGCATCCATTTCAAAAGCCCGCATCCTTGCTGCATCAACGGTTCCCAACTGCACTGCCTTTTGGTCAGCAGTGGCAAACTCAGTCGACATCAAACCGGCCAGAGAGACGATCAAAACGAACAGCAGCTGGCTTTGAGAAGAACCTCGTAAAGACTGCCATGTATTCAGGCGCATGTAGATCACAACAAGCTCTCCATGAGATGGGCACCCGACCTGCAGCGGCGTAATCCTTGACCGTCTGGGACTGATCAACAACAGATTGGACCTTCAAGGACTCTCCACGTCGCTCTCTGACTCTCAAGTCTCCGGTGCGCCTTCTGCTTGGCATCTGCTGACCCCATCCTTTTGCTCTGAGTGTCCTGTGGAGGGCGGAGTGTCGCAGCATCGATGCCCTTCGATGTTCCTTTGTCTGGGGCCACACGCCTTCAGCCGCGATGCGGCATCCCGGGCTTGCTGAAGCGCCGCCTCGTTGACCTCCTGCACGAGCGAGCCCCATTTGGGACACGAGCATACTCGGGTGTTTGTTTCTTTGGTTTCCTGTCGGCGTCCTGTCAGAACGAGACAGCAACAAGTGCTGTGCTCACGGCGTGTTAGCCAAGCTCCTACTACGTTCCAGTAGCTCATAGTAGCTCCTTTTGAAGTAGCACAAACTGTGGCCCGGCGAGCACACCGCCCTTGAACCGGTGCTCACTTTTGCGCCCGCCCGGCGCACCCACCGCCCACACGGCGCCGGCACTCCCAAAATGGCAGGATCCAAAAGCCGCTCAGGCGCCCCATGACACGCAAAACCGATCCCCGAGGATGGATGACCATGACCTGGCTGACCGGCGCTCGCACACGGTGTCAGCCCTCTCGCCAGGAGCGAAAGGCGTCGGCCCTGGAGACGGCGTCGGAAAGCTTCGGCTCTGACGGGCTCGCAAAGCTCCAAGAGGCCGCGAGGATGCCGTTCACAGGATTGACCGAGGATCTCCAGGATGGAGATGAACGCCCAGCCGCGACACCCAACATGGGCGAAGCGGCGTCTGCTGGGGAAGAAGCACCCATCACATGCGTATCCACCGGCGAAGAGATAATCGGAGGCGTCGGCGAAACAGGATGCCCAACCATATCCAAGCCCGCCGCGGCCCGCAAACTCTGCAAACTCCGCGGCGTAATCGGCAAACGAGGCGTTGCCGGTGGATGCCATGACAGCGACGCTACACAACGCGCTCGCAATGCCCATCTTCACAGTTCCAGCAGCGCACCTTTATGGGAAAGTTTGGCTCCGATTTATCGACATGTGTAACATCCACTGCAAACATGGATTTTCGCCCTGGCTGAATGTCCTGACACGGCAGCTAAGGGCGGCCGGTCCCACGATTGACACAGGACATTACCACACCTCCTACATCGAAAACTCAAACATCGCCTGCAGTCAGGCTGTTCGCTGTGCTTTGCCGGGAGTCTGCAACATGCTTTGTGCACATCTGTCTGATATGACAAAGACTGTAGCTCTGCGTAAAGTCCAACTGAGACCAGTTCAACATACTTGGTCAATGCTGGAAGAGGCTTCTTTCAGATCGTGAAAGACTGGAACACACGAACATTCGCCAAGAAGAAGACTTTCGCGGTCGCAAAAGAATTTTGCAAAAACACTCATGCTTTGTGATAGTCTTCCCGATAAATGCCAGAAAATCGCGGTCTGCTCATTGGTCGTTGGCATGTAATCTCTTGGCAACCTTCTGGCACAGGCCGAGCAACCTCCCAGCAAAGGCAGCAAGCTTTTAGTTGGAAACATTCGAAACGTCTAGACAAACTACATGGAAACAAGTCTTTCCCAGACAAAATCCATGCACAATGCCTGCACTCAGTAGCTTTGTTCTGTGCAATAAGACTCAACCTGTAGATTTGTGTGCACGCCATGATTTTGCACGAGCATGCATCAACGATGTCAAAGGCCCCCCATGACCAAAACATTACCAAAAGAAATGGGTCAGGGGCATATGACTGCAGATTGGCCTGACGTTTGAACACAAAAGCCATCTTAACGCGTTTCAATGATTGGAAGACTTCGCGCGCTCCGAAACACTGCCGGGGCCAAGATCGATGGGGCTCGGTGGCAAAAAACCGAGCTTGCTCTTACTTTCTTCCACCTTCCGCTGGCTGCCTCCCCCCTCACTTGCTCCGTGCGAACCTCATAAGATTCCATACCAGCGGCCACAGGCGTTGCGCCGTATTGGCACTCAAGTTTGGCTTATCATATTAAGTCAGGAAACTGTCGTTGCCCTCAGAGCCCTGGACGGTGGGTTGTCTTGTCAGATCTGTGAGAACACGTGAGAACATATTGGATTCAAGGTTTCCTCCTCCTCGCCATTCGCCATTGGCGATCGTCGAGACCCCTGCGGCCCACCCCCAACCTCGTGCCCCTACGCTAGTCGCACTTGCAGCCGGCGGCGGCCATGATTCCTCACACCCAAGACCGGGAGGCTAGCTATCTCTTTCTCTGGCTGCCCATCTGCACTCGCATACACTCTGACTCTGACCCTTGCCTTGCCCGTCGTCAGCAGGGTTTTGACCTTGCCCAGGTGATTCTTGATGGCCTCGTCCACTGTGCTGCGCGAACCCATCCGAAACACTTTCGTAAGAAACCCACCTCTGCATGAAGCTGGCCATCTTCTGGGGACCAAGCCTGCAAACTGCATAAGCCATAAGCATGGCATGGCATGGAATGGCACAGCATGAAGATCATGAAGCAGCACGTCCAACTTGCCATGAATTCGCAGGCACTGTTTTACGTCAGCATGTCACACCCGTGATAAGCCGTCGATAGCTAGCAGCTAGCACATACACCAGAGCTGGATGCTCGCGGAAACTGTGACATGAACACTTCAGTAGAACACATTCAGCCTCCAGTTGGGTGGCTTAGTTTCATTCTGACCTGTGTCATACACCTGCGTGGCTTGAGGAAGTGGTGGAGCAACTCACCTTCGATGCTACAGGAGGCGCACACAATATCCACGAGACCGCCAAGCAAAGTGTATGTTTCCAAGGGGCCGGTCTCAAGGTCCCAGAGGTCGACATTGTAGTCCCAGGAAGCAGTGACGATACGCTTCTTCCCGAAATCGGCATCGACGGCGACTGTCATTTCATGCTTGCAATCGATGGACGACTCCCACGTCGGCTTGCCACCATCCACATCCAGAGACCAGATCTTTACGAGCCCATCATCAGAACCCGTTGCGAGTCTTTTGCTTGCCCAATCCATCGCAAGGCCTCGAAGCAAGACCCAGAATCGCTTCCTGACCTAACTCCCAAGGCACAGCGACAAACAAGCCAAGTCTCAGTTCGGGTTGTGACCAGGAGTTTCACACATTGCAAACTGGCAACATTTCCTGTCCAGAAGGCGACATCAAGGTAGAACGCAACAAACAAAGCAGCGGAAGAAGTCGCAGAAGTTGCGGCCGGCAACAACAACATCCTGCACCGGTTCACGGAGCCGTGAATTCAAGGAACAAGTCCTCTCTCAAGCACCGTGGCTTTAGCAGGTTTGCTCATACATTTTTCGTTTCGTGGTTTTGCGACTCTGGCGCTCAGCAGCAACAGAAGTCCGCGTTGTTGGGCCACTTTGTTGTTCGCCATGTCAACATGGTACGTGATGACAGCACTATGTAAAGCAAGCTCAGACCCTGCCAACACACACCGGGATTTCCGAAGCTTCTGAAGCATCTGTCTGGTGGCACGATTTCCACACCCGTACGGTGAAATCTCAGACTCGACAGAGTAAGAGAGCATAATTTGCGAATGCATCATTTGCGACCATGAGCTGTGTAAGCGAATTGCTGGCGGTGGACAGAACGACAGATTCATGTACCTTCCGGCTTCAGTAGGTCGACTGTCACAGTTTGAAGACTTTGCCAGGCCCCTATGACACAGCAAGAAAACTCGCTTTGCCGCTTTGAAGATTGTGAAGGTCCAGTCTTCAGTCTTGATTGTCGGGATATCAACCTATACCGTATGTCGAAGGCCGAAAGAGCGAGGTCCTCAGATCCCACAAGATGAAACGGTACTCGTTGGCTGCTGATGCCACCATCCAGTGGTGAAAGTCCACGTCGATGGCATTGCCTGGTGAAGATGTCAGCCTAAAGAACACATAGTGACGGAAACAAACACTGAATCTACTGCTACTGTACCTGCGAGAAATCACGAGCCGACTGCACTTAAAGAAACGAAAAACAAGCAAGGCAGAAAACACGAAACAAACATGTGCATGAAAGTGGAAGCCTGAAGGTATGCCATAGCATCGGAGCCATGATAATCGTTCTAGAGGCAGAGCTATGGCTATACCTAATCTCATAAACCTCCACACTCCGCCCAGGCACAGTTGGCATTGTGTCCCTCGAATTTGTGGATGAGCTTTGCTGATCTCAAATCCTCGTGAACAAAGGCTTGCCACTGCTGAAAGTCAAGAATAAGGCTGCAGAAGCAAAGACACACCGACAATGCACCTGCATCCCATTCCCATTACAGTTACAAGAGTTAACGGCGGCAAAGCACATACCAATGCACGAAGCTGTCCCACGAGCAGGATACTGCCACGTTCTCTTCCCAGTCCACACGAAGACCCTGCATGCTGAGCTGGCAACAAGCTGCAAGCTAGCAACAGCGAGTTTCTTATGCTGTTACACTTGGTACATGCCGCAGCACTGTTCGCAATTCGCGAGTCGAACTGGCCTTGCAGTGATCTTGATGGCCAGGCAGCGACCTAGGCGGCCAATTAACCCTGACTTCCGGGACCTGCAGCATGAGCTGTCGCACACATCCTCATCCCGGCCGAGCCACGACACAAATGCTTGCCTTTGCAAATCCACAATTTTGATGGCACCAAAGTTTGTTCCAACAGCTGCCTTGCCATCTTCAAGCACCGCGTCCTGGGTGAGATCAAAATAGTCGAGGAGTGGGCAGTGGAGGATATCAAGGGATCGGAAAGTCTGCCTACTAATTAAACAAAGGGGTCCGAGGCATCGCATTGCAAACAGGATAAAACACATACCGCTGATGCCTTTCAGTTCACATCAACCCACAACAAACGAACTGACATCCGTGGTGGAACGAAACACAGCTGATTGCCAGATTGCTGCCTAACGGCAATGCACAAAAAGCCTTGCTCTGCAGTTCTGTCTTTAAACGAGTCCGGGTGCTCCTTCTTCGGATCCTGCACAGGCCACAACATGCAGGACCTCGCAGTAAATCTCGGCATGCTGCACTTCCATTACCACTTGAGCTAAATGTAGCTGAATGCCTAGCCTAGCTCCGGCTGGGTCTGCCTCCTGCACATTGTACACGGAGATCTTGCCGTCAACTCCACACGTCACAAACTGCATCTTCCGCCTTATTCTCGTTTGTCCTGCTGTCTCCGAAACCCAATCCCTGGCCCAGCACTTCCCGTCGTCTATGCAATTCAGTCACCAATCGACGGCGAAGTCAGTGCATGGCATGGAGTGGAGCTGCTTGCACCTGGACATCAGCTGTCTAGAAAACAACAGCAGCGACTATGGTCGGAACAGAGCTTTCACATGCACCACCATCTACCTCGCACCGGCTGGCCTTACAACCGGTGGAACTCGATTTCCGGGAATGACAGGCCAAAGAAAAAGAAAGCCGTCGCAGCCCGTGGCTGCCACCCAATCTGCCTGATCTGCTTCAAACGCTGAATTGCATCCACTGCCACTCGCGATGCCTTGCCAAGCAGCATGGGTGTTCAGCTCCTGCCACAACTCGAGATCCGGCGCTGGTACGTGCCATTTCGTGTGGAAGCCTTGTTCGCATAACTGGGCAGACACAGAGTACACCAAGATGGCAAGAGAGCCCAGGACAGGAGGTGAGGCGGCGGCTGTTTGTGTCCTCATGCAGCGGACTCGTCAAATCATACTGATCCAGAAGCCACTGTTCCTTGACATACCACATCCCCTGCTACGCTTCCGGTGGTCATGGCTGCCATGACCACGTCATGCAAGCACGTGCAGGAAATGTCTCGACCAGGTGTCATGAATCGTCTTCTCTGACAGGAAACGGCGAGCATGCTGGCAGTCCAACACTAGCCTGAATCCAGAGATGGGCATGACGACTACCGGGCTTTGGCACTGCAAAACTGAAGGAACGTCTGATTGATTCACTGCCTGTGGGCCTGCAGGTGAGTTTGCCCGCAGGCCTAGAGGCATGCCACACTCGCTCCCCTTATCGCAGTGTCTCGAGCAAAACCATGAGAATGGAGCGACAGCATATGACAGCACTGTGCAAGGTCTCACACATCAGGTACGTAATTACGAGAAGCTCGGACCAGAGCCAAACGTCAAAACAGCTCTGAGGCGCAGAGCCACTTGAGCACCCGCACAAACTTGGATGAAGCGGACTGTGGCTTGTTTTGGCGAGTGGAGTGGGGACTCCAGACTAAGCTCGGCGAGAGAGATGACATGAAGGCGTTCTCCTTTGTCACAGCCATGTTTCGTCAAGTGCGATGATGCCATGCAAGCACGAACAGAATAGAGTCGCCCTCTGGCAGACATCCCAACAAACACCAGTGACAACCGCTCGCTCCGCTTGAAGCTCGTGACGCTCCCCTTCGTCCTGTCTCTCTACAGCTGATATGAAGCAAGGCTTGTTTTGCTAGTACCTAACCCGCTACAATGACAACAAGTATCCTAAGTCTCCGCTCCAATACTCAATAGGCAAGCAAGGTACACTCACCTGACCTCACATGAACATAATGCGACCTTGCACTGCAGTGCTCATGGTTAGTACGATCTTAGGGCCTCATCAGATTCACCGCAAGGAGGCCCCCTGTCCGGCCGGGTAGCCTGTCCACATCACCGTACCTTGCCTCAAAGAAGCGCATGTCCTCACAGCCAGTAAAAGTCCTAACACCACAAGCAGGGGCGAAACACTTCAGTCTCCTCGCTCTGCATGCACGTCGCGGCCGCATCCACAATGGCCTCTTGATCATCGGGGTCGGCAATTCTTGGCATCTTCGTCTGCACATACTGCCTTTGCAGTTGCGGACAGGGGGAAGAAATCGAAGGCAGATGCGTGAAGGTGCTTCGCGAACCAGGAGTCTCACACCATCTCAATCCTGCGTGGTCAAATTATGTTATGTCAAATTTGCTCGGCCAAGCAATGGCAGTTGAGACAGGTGGCAGCGTGAGCAAGCGCATGTGCTTTGCCCCGAGAATGCCACGCTGCAGGAAATACTCGAAGTAATGCAACAGCCCAATGCCTCAGCTTCTTCAGCAGCAACATCTGCAGAAGCTGAGCCGCAGAAGCAAAGACCAGCGCCTGTGTGTAGGTGGCATGAAGGTGGACTGATCAAAAAGTCGAGAGTATGGAAACCGGTCCTAGAATTTCTAAGTTGGATTCTGTTGTTGCAACTGTGCAGTCAGTCTGGGAAAAGAACACGAAGATGCCGTACTGCATTTTTCCATCCACTTAGTGAAGGACAACATCTTTTTGGCCGTTGCTCTTCAGTCTCTCTTGAATCAACAGCTACCTGCAGGCTACAGCCACACAGGAAAACCGTGGAAAAATCTGTGGACCCTACGTGTCATACATGCATCAACCAGGCGTTGCTGACAGGCAACTTTCCAACACGCTGGCAACTTGCAGGAAGCTCATCTTGATTATCTCCCACATCCTGTCACAGAACCGAGCCGTAGACAGAACATGTCCGACATGTATCCGTGATTTTGCAGCATTTAAGCTGAAACAATAACAAAGAACCCGTCTGAGACAGCGCCCAATCCGACAGCCACAACAGCCGAAAACGACGTAGAGAAGCACTATGCCCGTGCAATCAATGGCCTGTCGTCATCACTGAGTCCTCTTAACCTTGCATCATCATGGAACAAGCCTTGCAGGGACACTCTTCTCAAGATACTGCTCAACTGTGTGAAACCAAATCCAGAATGCATACGGCAGAAAGGTTGGTTGGCCTTCTCGGGACATCTGGTGCTCTCTCTGATCATCCAGCCTCTTCTCCCACGCAAGTTTCTCTCGCCTTAGCTAATGATGAAAGTAGTTCGCAGTAGACAGCTATAATCGCAACATCAAAGAGATATGAGAATCAGGCTTTTAGAATGGGATGATGATGATGATCCCACTTGCCGTTATGGCGTCATGCTGATAGCCATGGTGATAACGATAATGACGATGATGATGATCGTCATCATGATGATGACGATGATGGAGGAGCTGACATCTGCCACACCCGTCACCTTGATGAAGATGGTGGATGATGGCGAGGTCGAGTACCAAAACGATAATGGAGACGGTGTTGATGGTGTCGCAGTCAAGATCGTGGTGGTGATGATGGCGCTGCTGACGATGATGATGGTGATGATGATCATCAGCAGCAGCATCAGGGCTCATGACACATGCCGAGCCATGCGGATCCATATAGCCTATAGGCCTATAGCTTTCATCGGAGCGGCCAAACCTTCTTCTCGGACTCGTCCAGTTCCACCGCCGGTGTTTGGGAGTCAGCAGGCGGCATTTCTCCAAGTCAAACGCATCAGGTGGACGACCAGGAAAGAACTAGCAGGTTGCTTCAGCGCTAAACATGCCAGAACAGTTCCAGCATCTAGCACCCCCTAACACCCCTGGCATGCCTTCTTGAGCCCATTGGTAAAGCTGCGGAAATTCCACGAGCACACCGATGTGAGAGAAATCCGAAGCCCAATGATGAAGACTCTTGTCGCTGCTAGGGGCCTCGGTTGCTGCCAAGTAGGTGCCGACATCCGCACTCAGGTGCTCGAGGCCTCCAGCGATCAGAAGAAGCACTGCCGCAAGCATGACGAGACACCGCTCTCAATAGACAAAGGCGGTGGAGCCTGTCTAGCTGAGTGACAGACGACCATCCAAAGTGACCAGGTCAGACCTGATCGCTTCCTCCAGGGCTCCTTCTTCGGCCTTAGACAGAAATAGCACTGCAGTCCCGTTCAAGAGTTGAATTGAATCGCACTTTCCTCAATTCACACGGCTTCTTCCATGGCTGACCCCTGCGAAACAGCTGAGCCCAAGACAACATGGTCTGCAAGGAGCTTAGTCAAGCGCTCGATGGCCTGTACCACGGCTGCCACAAGGGCCCATACCCATGAAGCAGCTATGCTTGTAATGATCTTGCAAGTCGCTTCTTTGCCTCACGCTGTGAGACCCGATCGATAAAGCGAGCTTCATCAGCTAGGGCCTGAAGCAAAGCCAGCGAGCTGCACCATACTGCTCACAACGACCCAGGCTTTCTTGAGATGGTGGACCGCTTTCCACTGCTGTGACTGGGCAATGCTGAAGCCGTCCTCTACACGGCGCAGTGTCGGACTCCCAGACAAGCCACTACTCCGCAACTCCTCTCCCACCACGTGTGGATCATGGTTGAAGGTGCCCAAGTAGTTCAAGTTCACCTCCAAACTGTCCCCTGTCAATCTAGGACCTGGGAGTCTGCGATTGAAGATGCCCAAGAGTGCCTCCATACCGAACTTGGTGCCGCTGTAACCTGCTACAGGTCCAGACTGAGGCTCAGAAGGCCGCGAACCCGCACATCTTTGTGGAAGGCTTCGCCTGTAAAGCCGTAGAACATGTTCGGCACGGGCACCTGATAAGATTCTCCAGTGAAAGAGCCTCATCACACAGACACAGATTCCCCGATCTGAGACGTGGCACTGCGAGGGTCTTTGCAGGGAAGCTGGCAAGCTTTTGCCATGGCTCATCCTCCACCTCCTGGACGTTATGTCGGGACGGCGTACACCGCACATCTAACCAGGTTCAGTACAGCACACAATGCATTCAATGCCTGCCCACCAAGATAAGCTATTGCCTCGCGCTGCAATTCTGACAAATTCTGCTCGAGTCGCTTCGAATGTCAGCACAATGGAGGTGGTAGAATTAAGTTTATGAGGATCTGCCGATGATACTTCTAATCTCACAGCCAGACAGCAGCTCGGAGCATCCCTGACAGTTGAAGCTGTGGTCCCTGCGCGGACAGGAAAGTCAGGAAGCTCTTGCACCGCCCGGTTGCCTATCGGTACAGGTGCTGTGCTGACATGACATCCACTCCTTCCCGAAGCCTTCGAGACGCAGAACGAAGTTAGCTTCGAACAGGGTTATGTTGAGTTTGCCACCTTGCCAGCAAGTCTGCTCAAACAAATGGCCACACTCGCAGTCTGGCCTGGGAGCACGTTCCATCGTCCAGAGTTGGGATGACCCTGAAATCCGAGAGAAGCAAGTACGAGCATTGGTGGAGCGTGCTGCCCTGCCTTCCAACTCAGTGTGTTGTCAGGCTGAAGGACAAAAGTTCCTTTCACCTTGTTGTCCAACATTCACACAGAGGAAAAGCACCCGTCGAGTGGGTTGTCGGGCACGCGGACAGGTGGATGATGGGTGTGGGCGGGTTGTCGGCCGATCCAGGTGGTTGTGAGTGAGTGTGGGTACTGTGTGCGTTTGTGCAGCTCTGTCTCTGTCTGTGTGATTAGACATGTGTCTCTCTATCTGTCTTACTGCTTACTTGTCATGTTGGCTCTCTCGGCTATTGCTGCAGACCTGAAACTCCTCAAGGCATTGGCGTCCATGAATCCGGATGTACTTTGTATGACGACAAAACACAGAATAAAGAGAAACACTCGCAAAAACATTGAAGTGAATCCTTATGTGCGATGCTCGGCATGGTGCTGAGGTGAAGGCCTCCTGACCGTCTGGAGCCCAGGACCACACGGCTCCCGCAAGATGAGCCATACCCTGATCGATCTTCGTCAATGGCTTTTGCAGCATCTGCCAAGCTCGCTTCATCTTAGAAATCTTAGACGCTGGCTGCCTGCCGCTTGCTCACGACGATGCTGCCATCAGCATGCACCCTGACCTCTGCTTGACTCCAGAAATTCTTCGGCCGACCTACAAGGCAACCGACTGGTTCATAAAATTGCAGGATGAGGTACCTTCACCTGTCCGGAGCGACAGGCAAAGAGCTCTGCATGCACAGCCTGTGCACTTGTCAATTGGGATATGCAGCACTGAGCCTGAGTAGACGCGGTGTTCTTGTCCGGCAGCCAGTCGCCAGTCACAACCGTTGCCCTGGAGTCCTGCTGAAGGTGCAAGAAGGTGACGTGAGTTCAGCTTGAGCAGCTTCCGCTTCCTTCAGCACATCTTCCAGAGGCGTCGGGATGGGCCGTGTCCCATCTGAGAATACCGCAGCCACCGTCTGCCTTCTTCCACCACGCGCAAACCACATCCTGACCTGTGCCGTCGAACAGAATCGGGCCTGAGTTTCCGATCCCGGTCAAAGGGGAGGAAAATGACGGCAATTCCCTTGAAGTCGGGCCTCGGCTTGCAGGCCACCCCTGAACGGCAGTCACCGGCACCGAATGCACTGAAGATCGGACTTGTAGCCATTCTCAGAGTACCCAAGCTCTTTCAAACCGACTCTCCTCGGCTTGTTAGCGAGTGTCCGGCACACAAACACTCAAACACAAGACATCCGCCCTTGAATCTGCCGCTGAAACACCAATCCATGTTCCTATCGCGCAGCACTTTCTCCACCAGTGCCTTCTCGGAGACGACATTCGACTGCAAGCATACTTGCGCTGCTTGCTCGCCCAGCCTTCTCGTTGAAGCTCTTCGTGCAATCCTCCGTGCCCATCCAGAAAGCCAGACTTCCATCCTCCAAATGATGACAAGTGAGCATTTAGGCAGGCAAAAGGATTGGAAATCGGAAGAACTTACTCATCCTGTTGCGTGTTTCGCGGGAGGCTGCCAGAAATTGCGAAGACGACTTCAAAGTCTGTAGATTGAATCACCTGCATTTGCGTCATGTGTGCAGACACTGCGCTCGGCATAACTCAAACTGCTACATGTTGGCCAGCACATGATCCGAACTAGTGCTTGATGCAATGAAATGACTCTGTCGGCAACCCCACACTGCTTCCCGTTTCCGGTTGAACTTGGCGAGCCAGAAAGAATCATCCAAGCTGCCTTTCGGTCTGACGCACATCGGTTGGGCTTCGAGCCTTCTTGTTCCATAGGAAGGCATGTCTGTCTGCAATCGCAGGCATTAGAAGCACTCGGTCCTGCAGTTGAACAGGAAGTGAGGTTCACTGCATACGAAAAAACAATGACGTCGGCAGCGTCTGTCTGACTTCCTGCATAGGCATGCTTGCGGCGCTGAGCAACCTCACGCAGCAAACATGATCGAAAGTCGGCTTCGTGGAACGTCTATCCATCTGAGTCTGATGCCATGTTTCGTCATCATCATGCCAGGGCAATGTACGCTCAAACGAATGTCTTGGCAATATCCAGCTGTCGCCGGGACCACGCAGATGTCCTTCGGACGTTTGCGTCGTTATCAAGACAAATTTTCTCTCGACTGACAAGCCTGGTGGCACCCCAACAATTTCCAGAACGACCTCGGGTAGCACGCAGTTCCGGCTTGCTCTGACAAAAGATAACATCCGGCATGCTCTGATAAAAAATAATCTGTCCACCGACTCAGGCCCAGGCCGAAAAAACGGTCACCACATACACTGCCCGCGCTCGCCATGACTGAAGCATGTCAAGCTTCCACTCCAGACAATGGAGTTGATGATCTTGCCGCATCTGTTATGTTCAACCATGTGCCGCATTCCGGCATGTCTCTTTACTCCTAAGCAGCTTTAGCACAAGCCTTTAAAACAGCCTTGCATTGACATGGTGCATCCTGTTCTGGTATGCATTACCACAATATCCTTGTACAAATGCAAAAAGGTCCACTGCATGTCAAAGAACACGATAGGCACGAATGCAAGCAGGCGGGCCAAAAGCGCTTCTGTCAACACTGTTGTTCTTGATAGTTGTTGATGCACGTGTGGGAAGATTGTGCAATGAGCCATATAATTATCCAACGCTGTGCCAGTAGGCAGTTGTCAAATGCACGTACGTCCAAAGTTGGACTGGTCGAGAATTCCCAAACCGGTTCGAGCACCCTGCAAAAAGCCAGGAAAATTGTGCTTTGACTTTTTCCGCAAGGGCAAGAATTGGCTTCAGCCATTTTCGCTCTTTGCCGCATGGCCTTTTTTGGCGTCGGCGGGCCTCATCGGCTTCGACAGCAGCACTCG
>CAJNDT010000011.1:305000-340496 GCA_905221615.1 Symbiodinium sp. CCMP2592 | reverse complement strand
ACGATGTGGCATCCGAGGGGCAAGCTGCCGAAGCCTCTGATGGAGAGGAGGCTCAGGAGCAGGACGATGTGGCATCAGAGGGGCAAGCTGCCGAAGCCTCCGAGGAAGAGGCTGCTGAGGAGCCGGACGATGTGGGATCAGAGGGGCAAGCTGCTGAAGCCTCCGAGGAAGAGGATGCTGAGGAGAAGGACGATGTGGGATCAGAGGGGCAAGGTGCTGAAGCCTCCGAGGAAGAGGCTGCTGAGGAGAAGGACGATGTGGGATCAGAGGGGCAAGCTGCTGAAGCCTGCGATGGAGAGGAGGCTGAGGAGAAGGACGATGCGGGATCAGAGGGGCAAGGTGCTGAAGCCTCCGATGGAGAGGAGGCTGAGGAGCAGGACGATGCGGGATCACAGGGGCAAGCCGCTGATGGAGACGACGATGAGGAGAAGGACGTGGCATCAGAGGGTGAAGCCTCTAATGTGGAGGAGGATAAAGAGGATGATGTGGGATCGGAGGGGCAAGCTTCCCAAGCCTCTGATGAAGAGGAGGATGAGCAGAAGGACGATGTGGGCTCAGAGCGCCAAGCTCCCGTAGCCTCTGATGTGGAGAAGGATGAGCAGGACGGATCGGAGGCTGAGGCTGCCGCAGCCTCTGATGAGGAGGATAAGGAGGACTGTGTGGGATCAGAGGGACAAGCCGCAACCGAAGCCTCTGATGGAGAGGAGGAGGATAAGGACGAGGATATGGGATCCGAGGGGCAAGTGGCACAAGCGTCTGATGAGGAGGACACCGCAGGATCTCATGATGACAAAGCAAAGCAGGTTGTTGCAGCAGCTGAGGAGGAGGGCCAAGGCCTGCTTATTGGAAGTTGCCACATATGATATATGTAAACCCAATGTACCCAAT
The DNA here is from genome assembly GCA_905221615.1 of Symbiodinium sp. CCMP2592. NCBI lineage: Eukaryota > Dinophyceae > Suessiales > Symbiodiniaceae > Symbiodinium > Symbiodinium sp. CCMP2592. The sequence goes on along the minus strand of CAJNDT010000011.1, from coordinate 339,608 downwards.
AAACTCAACATCCGGATCAGGTGTTCCTTCCCCTCCGAAGCTGCAGCGCGACTCTCGCAAGAATTAGCTTGATCTGCATTATCGTGTTCTGTACTACAATACTAGAAGAAAGCCGAGGCACGAGCGCTGAGCCGGGGGAACTCCATGCAGTATGACATCAGCTATGAGCAGAAGCCTGGCAGAGCTGTGTCGGCAACACTCACCAATGTGGATTTGTCCGCATTGCAGACACTAGGATCGATTATGCATGCAGGGGTTCCAGTCACTTGTATATGTCAGCATCCCACCATGAGGAAGGCAGCCCTCCAAGAGACTGACAAGAGCCCGATCACACCCTCTGAACAGTTGGCACTGCTACGCGCGGAGCGGGGATCCAAAAGGTGGGATTCGATAATGTAGCCCGAAGCCCAAAGCTTTTTTTGCTGAAGCACCCGAAGCTCTAAGGCTGAAGCCCCCGAACCCCTGACAGGAAAGCCCCGTCGCAAGCGGTCTCAACAACGCCCCTTGCAGACGGGTGGTACAAGGAGCTGAGGGAGAGGAAGAAGGGAGCCCAACAGGGCTCTTTGTACGTCTGCTACACGAATGCAAAAGGTCAGACGTTCGACAGTCGCAAGAAAGCAGAGGCAGCAGGCTGCGTCGACCCATCGCATCTTGGCCAACAGAGAGACACAGAAGGACACAGACAGAGGCAGAGTGAGAGAGGAGGGGAGAGACAGAGAGAGAGAGAGAGAGCCTGAGGGAGTTTGTGCATTCATCCAGATCGAGTTCAACAGCCCAGGCCGGATGGACGCACAGCGAAGAAAAAGGACAAAGCTGGGCCCAAAGCGAAGGCCAAAGCAAAAGGAAAGGCAAAGGCAAAGGCGAAAGCCAGAGGAAAGAAGAAGGACACGCCGGAGACAAAGTCCGAAGACGATGGTGCAGAGTCCAATGAAGATGAGCAGGACTAGGCCGGTGCCTGCCATGGCTATCCCGACAAAATTAAGCGCCCCTAACCCTAAACCCTGAGTCCATGCAATGATGTGACCCACCCCCCTCAACTCCAATAATGACTGCCCTCATTGCAGGCTGTGCTATGATCGCTGCCTATGGTATCCCTGGATGTGGCATGGCCCATGTGTGAGGATTGGGGAATTATGGGTGCTCCCAAGCTGAAAACCCCAGTGTCTCTTGCATGCATCGAAGCTGCTGCTCACTAAATCACGTGCAGTATAACCTTGTGTGCATTGGTGCTCGAGCTTTGTTGCAGGAGGGGTTGGTGCAATACATATTATACCCGAAATCCGGACTCTGATAACCAACCCTAGACTCGATCCCATGCAACCCTAAAACCAGGTAGGGTTCTCGGCAGGCCAAATGCTGCTGGCCTACAAACACAATATCCAGGGTGGATTATATTAATTATAATTATATATAATATATATTATTAATATCCACCCTGGATATTGTGTTTATAATAGGGGTATCAATTAATATAATCTTGCAATGAAGCTGGCAATGCTCGCCGCTGTCCTCGCCTTCGTGCAGAGGGAGATGTATCAGCCAGATCCAGCGTTGAGAAATGATTTCGTGCCTTGGATGTCAGTTAAATACCAATTGATTATCAAGGTCTCAGTACTCTGAACACTAAACCCTAAACCCTAAAACCTAAACCCTAAACCCTTAACCGCAACCCCGAAGCTGAGGTTGAACACTGTGCTGGAGATGGCAACTTGAGCAGGGGCTTCACTCTGCTGGGCTACAAAGGCAAGCGCTTCGATGTGCCTCGTATGGAATTCTGTCTTGCTCGACTGAAATCAAATACAACAATTGTGCCACGCATGTTGGCCTATCTCAGAAATCATACTCTGGGAATCACGACTTTATGCGGACAGTGGGATTCCTGGTGCTGCTCGGAGCAGCTACTCAGCTGAGTGCTGGCCCTGTGCATCGGACACATGTTTTGCACACTACATCGACGCAGCATTTCGTTCGAGGTTCTGAACGCAGCCCCGCATGGCTTCCTGATGTGTGCCCCACCATGCAGCAGTTGGGTGTTCATGCAGCTTGTCTGTTAACATTCATTATTGTCTTCTGCATGCACACTCAGAATGGGCATCCCCCATCATTCAGGTCTCAGGCTGCCACGGGCCGGCGACTTCACTTGCCGCAGGGCCACAGCTGGAAAAAAAACATTCATTATGCCAATATGTTTGTGGAGCGCCTCTGCCACATCTTGCGACTGGCCTCGCAATTGAATGTGTTTTGGGCCATGGAACAGCCTGCATCTTCTGTGCCTCTGCTTGCAGCATGACTTCTGATTGTGTTCAGTTGGATCCGCGATTTCCCAAGCATGTTGGACACATGCAGTCTTTGAGGTGCTGTGGCGCATGCCTTGTGTCAAGGCCACACTTAGAGCCTGCAAAGCCCGACGTGTGAGTTTTTTCATGTGCTCATACGGGGTGGCTTCCCTCAAGCCTACTGTGCTCCTTGCCTGACTAATCGTTGTGGAAGCTTTTTGCCAAGTGTGTGTTGTAGGTCATTAGCCTTGCAAGCAAGGATCTGGTCGACACTGCCAAACATCGAGAAGCTCCGCAAGCCCTTGAACTTGAAAGCTGCTAAAGCAGCCTTTGCCGCAAGGACCTTCGGATCCCAAACCCATATCTATGTAAGGCCCTTGACCCTCCACCCACAAGGAACAAGAAGCTTCAGATCGTCACACGAAAAGTGAACTCGAAAGGAAAGAAGACTGTGGTGTCTTGGCTTCGTTACTTTAAATCTATGCCGTCTGCTGTCCACATCCAGCACATATACTAAGACCGGTGGCAAAGATCTCAAGGGCACGCAAAGCTACACGCTGAATTTCGGGATTGCTCTGGCAGAGCTGTGCCTCAGCTTATAACAAACCACAAATTCCACTAAGCCTTCCTGATATGATAGCAACTCGCACTTATGCCGTCTTGAGTTTTGGCTACCTAAAACCCCAAACTCGCTCCTCTACAGTTCTAATATGAAACCATAAATTCCACCCCAAGCCTTCCTATACAGATCTTATAGCAACTCACACTTATGCTGTCTTGAGTTTTGGCTACCTAAAACCCGAAACTCGCTCCTCTACAGTTCTAATATGAAACCACCAATGCCACCCCAAGCCTTCCTATACAGATCTTATAGCAACTGACACTTATACCGTCTTGAGTTTTGGCTACCTAAAACCCCAAAGTCGCTCCTCTACAGTTCTAATATGAAACCACCAATGCCACCCCAAGCCTTCCTATACAGATCTTATAGCAACTGACACTTATACCGTCTTGAGTTTTGGCTACCTAAAACCCCAAAGTCGCTCCTCTACAGTTCTAATATGAAACCACCAATGCCACCCCAAGCCTTCCTATACAGATCTTATAGCAACTGACACTTATACCGTCTTGAGTTTTGGCTACCTAAAACCCCAAAGTCGCTCCTCTACAGTTCTAATATGAAACCATAATTTCCACCCCAAGCCTTCCTAAGCACATCTTATAGCAACTGTCACTTATGCCGTCTTGAGTTTTGGCTACCTAAAACCCGAAACTCACTCCTCTACAGTTCTAATATTTTAAACCACGAATGCCACCCCAAGCCTTCCTTCCATTCCACCCCAAGGCTTCCTGCATAGATCCTATAGCAACCGACACGTATGCTGTTTTGAGTTATTGGCTACCTAACCTCAATTATATGAAACCATCCATTCCACCCCAAGCCTTCCCGCATAGATCCTATAGCAACTCACACTAGATGCCATAGCTATAACACCTCGGCTAATCGCTCTAGTATACCACCCGGGCCCGGAATGGAATCGAAGATTTGATTCTTGCAGGGTCCTTTACACTTATCGGGGTTTACACAATTAAGCTGGGGTCACAGACCAGGTATCGAGAAGCCAAGCGAAGTGTGGCTTCCGCCCATCCGGCAGCCGCTTCCTGGGATGATGTTGATCTTATGTTGGCCGAGCCAGAGGATGTTTATGTTGGCGAGCTCGACGACTTGTTGGGAAAGCCTGCTTCATGGAAGTAAGCATGCATATGCATAATTTATGCTATAATTAGAGCTGCTAGCCTTGGGGCCTGCCCCAACCGAAAGGCTACTTGGACAATGATCGAAATCGAGGTGTTGCTGCTAGGAAAAGCGAACTGTGCTCATGAATCCTGATCGTGTCACTTAACTGCGAGAAGCACATACCGTGTCAGTTGGCCTGGCACTGTGTCATTTCGTGTCACTGCTGTGTCGTTTCGTGTCACTTGTTCCGGCGGGGTTGTCTTGGGGCCTTAGGTTTCGGGGCTGGTTCGGCCCCACATTTCGTGTCACTACCGTGTCACTTGCGTGTCATTTGGGGGCCCAAACTAGTCACTTACCATTCTAACTGACTGTTTCGGGAGGGCCAATTCGTGTCACTACCGTGTCACTTGCGTGTCATTTGGGGCCCTTTGATCTGGGTTTTAGACCATGGAGTGAGGGGTCGACCGTGTCAATTGCTGCAGAGCAATGATCCGAGATAATGTAGCTGGAGTGCTCAACATCGGTAGAAGTCAGATCGATGGGACCCGAGCGCATGAAGACCATGCCCAGCATCGCTGTGATGCTCGGCTGTGCATATGGATCCCGCCCATGTATATTCTAGTGACCTAGATCGACATCCCCGTGCCCGATTATTAGATCAGCTGTGTTGAGGATCACCGCGGGCGACAGCCAACCCGGCCAAGACACGAGCCACGAGGCCGAGCATGGACCGCATGCATGTACTTCGTGGATAACCTCGGATCAATCTTGCAGTATATATATTGCACCGGATTCCTAGTATACCGGGGTCAGGATATCCAGGTCTACTCCACACAGATCCAGGGTCCCAGGGTTCAGGCCCCAAACCAGCCCAAGACCCCAAAATGTAAGGCCTTAAGAACCCCAAATTTTAAGCCCCAAAGCTCCACACAGATCCAAGGTACCAGGTTCAGGGCCCCAAACCAGCCCAAGACCCCAAACCCTAAGGCCTTAAGAACCCCAAATTTTAAGCCCCAAAGGATGGGTCTACTCCACACAGATCCAAGGTACCAGGTTCAGGCCCCAAACCAGCCCAAGACCCAATTAAGCCGGATGGGTCTACTCCACACAGATCCAAGGTACCAGGTTCAGGCCCCAAACCAGCCCAAGACCCCAAACTCTAAGGCCTTAAGAACCCCAAATTTTAAGCCCCAAAGGATGGGTCTACTCCACACAGATCCAACGTACCAGGTTCAGGCCCCAAACCAGCCCTGGACCCTGAACCCTAAGGCCTAAAGCCCAAGCCCCCAACCCCAAATTATAAGGCCTAAGCTTGAAGCCCTACCCGAAGGCCTCAAACCCAAGCCCTACACCCCAAAACCGGAACCCTAAACCTAAGCCCTAACCCCCATACCCTTAGCCCCATACACCAAGCCCTAGACCCCAAACCCTAAGGCCTACAGCCCTAAACCCGAAGCCCTACCCTGAGGCCTAAACCCAGGGTTAAAGGATTGGTGCTAGAGTTCCAGGTTTGTGTCTGGTGTTTTGGTCTCTCATCCGTTGGGATTTCTTGCTGCACGAGCAAGTACATAAGCCATCCTGAAGCCTTAATGAGACATCGAATTATGATTCTGTCAACAGGATCGATCCTGTGAATGATTCCTATATATATAATTTAAAATTATAGGGATCATGCACATGATCGATCCTGTTGACAGAATCATAATTCGATGTATTATAACCCTGAACCCTAGACTGGCTGAGGCCCCAAACCTCAATCAGAGGAACTATGTAAAATACATTATATATAAGACTGAACCCCACGCTGCCCAAGGCCCGAAACCTTAAGGACGGCAAGGCCGGTGTTTGTAGTTTCTACCCCAAAAACCTAGACCCTTAACCCGATCGTACTCAATACAAGACATACAGTAGAAAACCCTAATTAATGTAATCCCCTCCATCAGCCACGGCCCCCGTCGAAGATGCAGCTGCCCACACGGACGCAGGCTCCTGATGCAAAGCTGAAGCCAGCTGGGGAGAAGAAGCCTAGCAAGGAGGCAGCAAAAGAGAAGGAGAACAGAAAGCCGGCCGAGCAGAAGAAGGGTGAGGCGAAGGACTCAAAGGACCAGAAAGCCACCGCGAAGCCAGCTGAGGAGAAGAAGCCCAACAAGGATGCAGCAAAAGAGAAGGAGAACAGAAAGCCAGCCGAGCAGAAGAAGGATGGGGCCAAGGAGACAAAGGACCAGAAAGCCACCGCGAAGCCAGCCGAGGAGAAGAAGCCCAACAAGGAGGCAGCAAAGGAGAAGGAGAACGGAAAGCCAGGCGAGCAGAAGAAGTCTGAGGCCAATGAGACAAAGGACCAGAAAGCCACCGTGAAGGCAGGAGACGTGAAGAAGCCCAACAAGGAGGCAGCAAAGGAGAAGGAGAAAGGTAAGCCAGCCGAGCAGAAGAAGTGTGAGGCCAATGAGACAAAGGACCAGAAAGCCACTGAGAAGCCAGGAGACGTGAAGAAGGCCAACAAGGAGGCAGCAAAGGAGAAGGAGAACAGAAAGCCAGCTGAGCAGAAGTGTGAGGCCAAGGAGACAAAGGACCAGAAAGCCGCCGTGAAGCCAGGAGACGTGAAGAAGGCCAGCAAGGAGCCAGGCAAGGAGGCACAGGAGGTGAAAGAGAAACCAGCTGTGAAGCCGCACGAGAAGAAGGCCAGCAAGGAGGCAGGCAAGGATCCGGAGAAGGGCAAGACCAGTAGCAAGCCAGGTGAGGTGAAGACAGCCAGCAAGGAGGAAGGCAAGGAGGCCAAAGAGAAGGAAAAGACCACTAGCAAGCCAGGCGAGGTGAAGACGGCCACCAATGAGGCAGGCAAGGAGGCAAAGGAGGAGGATAAAGGGAAGCCAGCTGTGAAGACACAGGAGAAGAAGGCCAGCAAGGAGGTAGCAAAGGAGGAGGGGAAAGGGAAGCCAGCCCAGAAGCCAGTCGAGAAGAAGGACAGCAAGGAGCCAGCAGCACAGAAGCCAAGCAAGGAGCCAGCAGACACCCAGCACACAACGCCCAGAAAGAATCTGAAAAGGCAGCTGGACGAGGAGGGCACATCATCAAGCAAAAAAGCGAAGACAACTGAAAACAAAGGAAGCCCGGGAAGTGAGGCGGGGAATTGGAAAGAGTTCAGCATGCAAATATTTAAAACTGTAGCTGAACCTATTATCCAGGAAGCCCGAGCAGCTGCTACCAAGCGACCGCGTCCGCCGGCCACCCCGCAGCGGCGCAGAATTTCCAAGAAGTCGCCCCCAAAGGTGCCTTGGATGATCTGTTATACTGAAAGCGCCCCAAATCTCCTAGCTGATATTTCCCAGGTCCCTCATGCGAGCCCCCAGAAGGCTGGGCAATCCCCGAAGGCAGGAATCTGGGTCATCGGGTTATATCGGGTTTAAAATATAGTACGGTGGGATCCTGCACTTAAGTCGGTCCCAATTGGGGGTTTAAAGGCTATAGGGGTTCAGGTACAGCTTAATATAATAATCCCCGATCAGTGTACGTTGCAGTGTGCCTGGATAAAGCTAGCAAGCTGATACAGTTCTCAATCCTCGGGAAGCCGTCCTGTATCGAGATCTTAAGGTAAATGACATATTTTGTTCTTGGTACATAATCCTAGGAGAACCCACCAAACCCCTCCTATACAGTTCTAATTATAAATGACACAATCCTCCGGAAGCCGTCCTGTAGAGATCTTAAGGTAACTGACATTTTGTTCTTGGTACATAATCCTAGGAGAACCCACCAAACCCCTCCTATACAGTTCTAATTATAAATGACACAATCCTCCGGAAGCCGTCCTGTAGAGATCTTAAGGTAACTGACATTTTGTTCTTGGTACATAATCCTAGGAGAACCCACCAAACCCCTCCTATACAGTTCTAATTATAAATGACACAATCCTCCGGAAGCCGTCCTGTAGAGATCTTAAGGTAACTGACATTTTGTTCTTGGTACATAATCCTAGGAGAACCCACCAAACCCCTCCTATACAGTTCTAATTATAAATGACACAATCCTCCGGAAGCCGTCCAGTAGAGATCCTAAGGTAAATGACATTTTGTTTATGCTAGGAAAAACCCACCAAACCCCTCCAATCTACGAGGGTGTAGAATCCCAGACATAACCACCATGCCGCCCCTGGACAGCTATACACGATTAAACACACACTCCTCGGCACCGCAGGCCAAGAGCCCAAAGACGAGCCCCAAGACAAGCCCCAAGGCAGGAGTAGGGTTTCAGGGTTGTTTGTTCACTGTTGGGTTTAGGGTTTAGATCTATAGTGGGTTTCAGGGTTTCGTTTAGGTCGAGTTGCTGTAGTGTATGGAGTTTGAGATTTTGGGGGCCAGTTGTGGGGCCGTTTGGGGCTCAGGGCTCAGGATGCAAGATTAGTCTCAGACTCGATTAAGGTGTAGAATCCTAGGCAAAACCACCAAACCCCTCCGGCGGGCCTATATACAGTTCTGATTAGAAATGACACAATCCTCCGGAAGCCGTCCTGTTAAGGTAAATATAGGAAAACCCACCAAACCCCTCCTATATACAGAGGGTGTCGAATCCTAGGCAAACCAGCCACAACAGTCTTAGCAGCGCTTTCGCTTCCGTAGTCCGCTGGTGCAGATTGCTGCCCACCCCCAGACAGTGTATACACGATTCAACACACGCTCCTCAGCACCCATGTTGTATTTGCAGGGCACCAAGAGCCCAAAGACAAGCCCCAAGGCAGGACTAGGGTTTCAGGGTTTTTTGGTTCGTTGGGTTTAGGGTTTAGAGTTGCTGTGGGTTTTCAGGGTTTCGTTTAGAGTTGCTGTAGCGAGGGTTTGGCTTCTCTAGTGTTTTAGGGTTTGTATATACGTAACGGGTGTCAGGGTTTAGAGTAGCTTAGGGTTCAGGCTTTCGAGTTGCTGTAGGGTTTAGGGTTTCCAGTATATATATATAAATATATAGAAATATTATTTCACTGGAAACCCTAAACCCTACAGCAACTCGAAAGCCTGAATTGTTTCCCTACTAATGATCTCAGGCTGGCAGACAACAGAAGGGCCTCACAAAGGATGAGAAGAATGCCTTGCAGAAGATGACGCAGCCTTCGGACCTGCCCTACGCAACCCGAAAGAGGTATTACTCCAAGGTCAACCGACTAGTGCGAGCCCCCGATGTGGACCCTGCCATCGTGCGAAAGTATGACATGCTGAGATCCGATGGAGATCGGTGGCATGGCATGCATTCTGAGTCAGAAGGCCCTGGAGGGGAAATCGTGTCGATCATTACATCTTCCAGCCGAGGTTCAGCTTCATGCGGGAGATCCTCCTCGCACCTTCCATGGGTGAGATCAAGATCGAAGACCACTACCGGTCCTTAATTAAGGACAACCACAAGGACAAGTATAGGACGGCCCTTTAACTGCATCTATAGATCGATTACACCAGGGTATAAGGCTGCAGCACAGTATATATTGCACACTGATCCGAGGTTACCATGTTCCAGCTGAAGCAATGGTATCCGGGAGAGGAGGGTGCAGCCTTCATCGCGGAGCTCATTGAGGGCTGCTAGACCTAATTGTATGTACCCTCGCTACACAGCCACCTACGGCCTAAACCCGAACCAAAACCCCCTAGCGCCCTTAGGATGTGTATTTGCACCGAGCCCCTTGATCCCGACCAAGAACCCCATAGCTTGGGCCCTCAAGAAGCGCAATTGCAGTCGAGGCCCCCGAACCCCGGACCCGGAACCCTTGGACCCTTACGATGCGTAATTGCAGCCGGTGTAATTGCAGCCGAGGGCAGGGAGAAGGAATGCCGCACCCTGGTGCCGCCCAGCATGCATTGGAGTCTGCCCAGTGGCTTCACCTTGGCTACTTTGCATGATTCCATATAATTCCTAAAACCGAGGCACCGAATTCCAAGGTGAAGGAGGGGCGCATGTTTCGAGTGCTCAAGGAGATCTGTGATGACAAGGAAAAGACAAAGGAGCAGGTGCTGGAGGCTGGGAACCCAAATGCCTTTGGGGTTGAATCCTTACCCAAGACCCTAGACACCCGATCCGTAGACCATGTATGCATGCATGCAGGTGACAGCCAGTGCCCGCTGCCGCGGCAAGGCATCTTGCGAAGCCTTGGGGGAGCATATCAAAGCTTTCTCAGACGAGCTGGCTTCGAATGCAGCTTTGGTTGGGGTGGATGGGAAGGTGAAGAACCCGAAGAAAAAAAAGGTCCTCACCCCCGAGCAAGAATGTGATCGCATGGTGGTCACACTCTTCAAGAAGCCTCCAATCTGCATCTCAAATAGTTTAGCTGTCTAGTGCACATAGACCATAGGGCAAAGCAAACACTGAATCGAGCTCTCCAGGATTCTCAGCGATGAAGGGAAGCTTAGTTCTCAGATCGTGGATCTGGGGAAGGTGCCGCACTCCGCGGAGCTCGCTGCAACCCTGGAGACGCACAAGGGCAGTGTGAAAGGCATCTTGGATGCCTTCGATGTCGCCACGAAGGGCAAGGAGGGTATCGACTTAGCTACGAAGAAGGCGGCGGCAGAGCAGGCAACAAAGGACATGTCCCCGATCCAGAAGGATATGAGAGAAGCTGCTCGCCGCATCAAAGCGGCTGGCATCAAACCCAGCAAGGGAACCGACACTACGGATGCGGAGGCGGCAAAGCCGTGATGAGGATCTGCAGCTCGGTGTTGAACATTTGCTGTCTTCGAGCTTGAGGGTGGGGGAGGGCAGTGTTACAGATTGCAGGGTCTTGTGGCTTGGGGTTTTCAGACACAGCCACGAATCCGTGAATTTGTAGGCACTGAACCCTAAACCCCTGACTCCGACAGCCCTGTGGGCCCTAAGTAGCATTTCCTGATTCCGCTTCCAAAACCTGAAACCCAAATCCCAATAATACTGCTATAGCTTGGATTAATGTGTATAGCACACCTGTCTTCTCTAAGTTAATTCAAATCCTAACAGCTGTTTTCTCACTGGCGACCCCAGCTCGCTAACCCTAAACCTCATCCCGGGAATCCTAAGGCCCTGCAACCCTACAACACCAATCCCACTCGAGGCTTATGAGGGATCAAAGATGATGGACAGCGATGTAAATTATGCGCCAAACAGGAACCTCAACTGCACTTACCGGAATCCGAAAATGTGACCTAATCCCGGCCTTGATGCACCCCGAACCCTAATTTCGAAACCAAGGCTGCCAATTCGATCGATGACTATGTATGCAAGATTGCCAATGGTGGTCAAGATGGATTCTGGATCACGAACTAATTCTGCGAGCCTCTCGGATGCAAGTGCTTTAGCAGACTCCCCGATATCAGTGGCCCGCCATGCAGGGATGCCCACGGTGATTTACATGTGTACGAACTTCCGTGAGTGAGCCCAGCTTGCGTGCGCGAGGAAGGCCGGTGAAATCTAGGGTAAATTATGTCGAACTAACTGGTCCTGGGGCGCCCCGGGAACCACCAACAAATCTGAAGTGTCGATCCTGCGTGCGAGTTTCTACCTTTGCATATTGCCAGGAAGCCTGTGCGTGTGTGTAGATCTAGATCTGTGAAACCAACTAGCTCCAATCAATCCTGCATGGCCTCCTGAGCACGTGCTGCCGTAGTCTGATCTATGCTGCACTAAATTATGGGGTGCAGGGGAACCTGAAGCCATGCCAAGCAACAGCTGCTTGCAATGGTCTCCGATGCCAGGGTGAACCTTGGCCGAGAAACGTGCAAAAGAGTCGGAGCCCGCATGCTGGCCAGTATCGTCGTTAACCATGCATATGATTGCCTGCTGAGAAAGTACTGCATGTGTGCCAGTGCAGCTGCATCAAGATCCAAGTCCCAGGTGGTGCTGCTTCAAATGAGGATCCCAGCCAAGCCTTACCCTAAACCCTAAGCCTCTAAGCCCAAAGCCCTAGACCCAATAATAGACTTCGAAGATGTAACAGCTATGGCTTTTAACCTGAAGCCACCGGGGCTTAAATCCAAATGCAAGGACCGTCAGCTGGATCTAGTGTGATTTGAAATCCTATGTTGGAGCTAGCCAAATAAAAAAAAACTGAAGCCCAAACCCTCAACCTCGAAGCCCCTAGATCCCTAAACCCCTATATCCATAAAGCCCTAAATCCCCTTAATCCCCTAAAACCGTAACCCCACAAATCCCCTAGATCCCTAAACTCCCAAATTGTTCTGGTGTTAGACTGAACCCCCCAACATATATGGAGCCCTACTTATAACCACCCTTTGTGCTGTGATCGATGAAAAAATGGCCTTCGTCCTGACGTGCTTCTGTGACTGAGCTTGAGGCCTGCATGTACATTGGCTGGATATTGTGCATGCATTCTAGTCTTTGGCAGGAGCAGTGATTTATATGCAGCCTTTGGACCGGTGATCTACAAGGCCGAGTCTCAGGATCGACTAAACTCAGGTGTGCCCCAAACCCAAGCTAAGCTGTGCTTGAAATGCCTAAAGCAAAACCCGGAAAGGCGGCCCAATCGAATTCGCCAAGGATCCATATAATCGCGAATGCTGGGATCTGCCTGGACTCGATTTCTGATTATATATCCTGGTCCCGGCCTGCTGGCATCTACACCACCGACTTCGAGGACTGTCTTGTGTTTCGAGTTGGGTTTGGGCAGGCTTCTGGAACCCACTGAAGATGCAAAGTGATGCAGGACATGTTCTTCCGATGGACTTAGTGCAAGAGCTGCTTGAACTGTCAAACACACTGTCGGCTTGGAAGATTAAACGGATCTTTGATGCGATCTCCAGCCGCATTCCATCGCTATGGCTTCCGATTTTTGTCTGCAGCATCAAACTACCGGAACTCCGAGTGTGCATGCGACGAGCGCTGCTGGCTAAGGCCTTCCTTACAAGACCTGGCCGGATACTCCACTGACAAAAATGCACACCGCAACTTTGTGAACTGGATCAATCGCCAACCTTGGCGAAAAATATTACCGAGGCCCACAGAGATCCTTGCTTGAATGTTGGCTTCCAATGCTGTAAGCCTGCCGCAGGGTTTAGTGTTTCAGCGCTTTGTTTGTCAGCAAGATTATTCCAGCCGAGGGTCAAAGTTCTTTTGGTCGACAAGAAGAAGCCGAAGAAAGACCAGATATATGAATCCACCTGGCATATCATGCTGCCGCATGACACGCTCGGGGCTGAGACTGATGCCGATGCAGCTCATGGACAAAATCCGGCACTACCCGACCCAATACATAGGATCGAATTATATAATTCTCATTGTCCCTAAACCCTAAAGGTCGTGCAGGATTTTGTTTAAGGCAGTTATGGTTTAGAGCGAAACCCAGAACCTATCTCTGCAAGTTAAAAGCTCCTCAAGCCAAGCGCGAAACCCTCCTCCCAAAGCCCCACCCTGAACCCCTAAACCCTGAACCCCTAAACCCTCCTCCCTAAACCCTAAACCCCTAAACCCAAAACCCTAGACGCTTCCCCAACAGCGAATCCCCGAGGCCTCAGTTTGGCAGAGGAGCCGAAATGCCCAGAAGCCCGGATGTCCTAAAGCCTAAACTATAGCATTTAAAAGTGTGCATGGGGTGGCTATCGATCCCTCAGCTCCTGAGGCTCCGGTCTGTCTACAACTATTCGATGGATGAATTCCAAAGGTTATTCCTCGGCAATGACGGTGTGCCTTGGACAGCATCATCTCCTGCTCAGGGATCCAAAAAGCAGCTGTGTCGACCCACCTCGGATTGGTGAATCAGTCGTTAAACCGAGGATGCTCTTCGTTTCTGGAAAAACATTGAGCACACCGAGCAACTCGATCGGCAATACTTCAGTGACTTTACAAGAATACAGGAGCCTGTGACACAGGATGCTAGGTCTGTCACATGCATGCATGGTTTATGCAACAGAGGTGGTTTCAGCAGCATCCCCTCCTTTCAACCTTATCAGCTCCTGGTCCGCATTCACGGGTTTAGGGTTTCAAGTGTTAATTCTGGTGCTGCCAGACAATAATCACTCCTAGTCCGGCTTGGAGACCGGGCATGATCGATTTTGCAACTGGTGAACCCAGGACGCCGAGCTGGCAAGGGTCATTCCCCTGGAGGTTCATGGGGATGATGCTGACTCCCACAGACGGAGAACCTTCTTGGTGACAAGCTTTCAATCTGCCCTTACTCGTGGTGCGACTCTGGACACGCTATTTCCAATGTACTGTTTGGACAATGCGCAATCATCCGAGTACACCATGGGGCAGTTGGATCTGCAGGTGGTATGGAGTTTTCAACAACTTCAGATGGGCCACCTGTTTGATCACGATGCTTTTGGTCACCCGCTGCCGACGTCGACAGCTGCCCGCCGAGGCAGCATCATGGGCCCCTTCAGGGCAGTCTGGGTCGGCATGAAAGGTGATCAAGCGTATATCAAGAAGGTTCTCAAGCTGTCGAATTCCTGGGTGAGCTCTCATATCTGTCCCTTCTGCAAGGCTGGGCAGTCTTCAACTGGGCAGTGATCAATCTAGACCTCTCGAGCTTGTACGTGTGGTTCAAATCAAACCCAAAAGTTCTGACCCCTGAAGGCTTCTTCTGATGCAAGCACTGGGCTGCTGTACACAGAAACTGGCTGTAATGCACGGCACCGCAATACGTGTCTCTACTGCCTGGTGCATGCACGTTTGATTTTGGTTCCGGTGAACAGGCTTTGGGCTGGCTTTAGGGTTTATGGCTGAAGGCAACGGGCTGGTTTCAGGGTTTAGGGCTCAGGGCTTTGGGTTGGCTTTACGCCTTACGTTGTAGGTGTCTAATCAATGACAACATGTTAGGGACGCAACCTGTAGCATGTGGTTACTCCATCCCAAGGTTGACGACTGAGCAAGAGTTCTTCCAGAGCATTGCTCGCAGTCCCTGGTTGCTATGCCCCGGCATGACGCCCTCTCGTATATGGCCGGACTACTTGCATATTGTTGATCTGGCCTTGGCGCCTGACGCCGCGGCATCAGCAGCATGGCTACATAGTGTCGGCTAAGTGTCGCAGTGCTTGTCTGTGCAGAATTCTGTTCCCTACAGGCCCTCTTGGAGCTCACAAAGGATGCTTCGCACTGGCCAGGCCTTTCTGGGATGAAAACTCGAGCTGCTAAACAGGTTGCTGTAATTCCTTCTCCAGAGTCGCAGAAGCAAGGCCGTGATCAGCAAGAGCGACTGAGCAATGCCTATGCCGAGTACGCAGCGGCATGCAGGGCGAACAGTGTGCGCCACATGGCATGTATACGAATCATGTAAAATATATGAATTTAAGAGACCCTGGGGAGATTCGCGTCCTCGGGGTTTAGGGGACCCTTAATCAGGGGGATCCAATGCGCAAAAAATATTGGGATCCGATTTACCGGGCTTCATACCCTGATCCTATGTTTTTCGGAAGGGGGGGACAGGGGGGGGGGGGCTAGTGAACATATTGACGTCGGGGTCGGGATTAGTTTTGCTTGGTCCTTTCAGACAAATCGAGGCTGCAAAGCTCCACCATTCGATCTCACTGCAATGAAGGCCAATCCTGCTACTGGGAAGTTTCCTACCTTGGCCCAGAAACATTTGAGTGGAGCTGTGCCTTGGTCTGGACAGCTTTTGATTTTCGAGAGACTATAAGCCGGGGCCTAGGATCCTAGTAAGTAATATATGTTCATGCATCCAGGAGTCCATAATCCTGGTGCGCTGGCTGGCTGGGAAATGTTGGGCTGTGGCTTCTGTTACACAAAGCCAGCACGACCTCTTACGTGCTGGCGTTTTCGTCGGGCTGGACCGACTTCGATGCACCTTCGTGGATGCAGGCTGTGTGCTGAGCCAGCAAGACCGAGAACAAGCTGAGTTTTTCAGTGATTTATATCATTGCTCTCTCATGGGAGCCCTGTCCATATACATCAGTTCTACCAGGCTAGATTCAGCGGCAAGGGAAGTATAGCACGATCATAATCGCAGACCTCCAGAATCATGTCTGCTTTGCCTGATCCAAGGACTGGCTCGTGAAGCTGTCGCAGCTCGCAAATTACTCTGGAAAATCAGACCAAAATTCCATGCGAATCTTGGCTGCACCGTGTTGCCTCTCCCTTTCCCTGCCAAGCCCCCGTATCGCCCGCCCTGAAAGTGTCTTAAGATCGAATGGAACTCAACGCTGCGAGCAGCAAAGGTTAGACCACTTAGTGCTCGATGCTGCTGCACTGACCAACCCACTGCGGGTGGCGAACTACCAAGAAGAGGATTTGGTCGGCAGGATCAAACGGAAACTTGGCTGGCTTTAGGGTTTAGGGTTTAGGGTTTATATAGCTTCCATCAATAGTTGCCCAGAGCCTCTAGGCCTGCTCCGACATGCTGAACTCAGGATGGCTATTCTGGAAAACCCTGTCAAGCTCGGTCAGAGTGTCCTGGAGAGGTGGGCCTGGTATGCTGCGATCAAGTGGCACAATGCCAGACTGGAAGCTGCCGAGTCAGACGAGTCCGAGTGAAAAGACCTGCCATCCCCGAAGCTTGAAGCCTTCAACAGCCCTGAACCCTTCCGAAACGCAACCCTGAACCTTACGACGGAGATCCAGCAGCTCGCTCTCATAGGGTCGAGCAGTTCACTGCACTCTGAGGCCTGTAACGCCTTAGGAGTCTCCGATGGAGTCATCCATAGCAGAATTTGTTGAGAGGCCACAAACCCTGCAACCCAACCCGAGTCCCATAACCTCGATCTTCAAACCGAACTCAATGCCCCAGCCCCAAGCCCTGAAACCCAACCAAAATCTTCACGATAACAAACCCCAAATCCCTAAATCTCCTCACCCTGAACAGTTAGCACCTCGAAGCGCTACGCTGAACCTTAGGAAAACCACGAACCCTGAAACCCAACCCGAGTCCCATAACCTCGATCTTGAAACCGAACTCAATGCCCCAGCCCCAAGCCCTGAAACCCAACCAAAAACTTCACGATAACAAGCCCCAAATCCCTAAATCTCCTCACCCTGAACAGTTAGCACCTCGAAGCGCTACGCTGAACCTTAGGAAAACCACGAACCCTGAAACCCAACCCGAGTCCCATAACCTCGATCTTCAAACCGAACTCAATGCCCCAGCCCCAAGCCCTGAAACCCAACCAAAAACTCCACGATAACAAGCCCCAAATCCCTAAATCTCCTCACCCTGAACAGTTAGCAACTAGAAGCCGAGAGTTCCAGGCCATGAAGCCCTCTAGAAACTGTGCAGCCACGAACCCCAGCTCCCATCTTCAACAGAACATAACATAAACCCACAGCCCCAAGCCCTGAAGCCCTGGAAGAGTTGCTGAGCCCCGAACACAACACCCGTCAAAACCGACAGGCCGAAGCCCTGAAACACTTCAAGTGATAGCGAACCCCTTGATACAACATCCCTGAAAGCCCCGAGCCCCAAGTCTTCATACACCTGAAGAGATGGCGAACCCTCAACCCCAGTGTTTTAAGGGTTTGAGGGGTATTTAATGTAGCCCCGGGGACGCGAACTCCCGTATTTCTCGTGAATATCTATGCCACTTAAGTGATATATGTCTTATGTTAACTGACATGTATAAGGGTCTCTATGTTAACTGCCATGTTTTTGGGCCTGGAACGCAAAACACGTCGAACAGAGGGGCCTGGAATATATACTCAATATACTATCCTCTTATAGTTCCGAATACCCAAAGCCCTGTTCCAGTGACTAAGGCCCCTGTATTACAGGGGCAACCAGCCTGGCTTCGGCGCTTTCCACCATCGCGCTGATGACCTCAGGCAGGTCTTCCGATATTACGCGTGGGGGAAGCCTTGCTTTACGTCTGGGGAACCGGCCTTTACTCAACGGAGCTTATTTGCCAACTCGCTTTTGGAGCCAGTACGCATACAATCTAGAGCTTTGAAAAATTTTGGGCTCAAACAGCGAGATGTTCATGCGCTCAAAATTCGGGACCCGAATCTTCGTACGAACTCTCGGCCCTGAACCCATTTTAAAGTTCCATCGGGCCCTTCCCTCCAATCCTTGTTGAACTTCAGATGCCCTCATGAACCTTGAACTTGAACCCTTTTGACAGTTCCGAGCCCTAAGAAATCTATTAAAAGGGGCCCTGATAATTAGAATAGGCTTTGTGTTTCCTTTTTTTTTGTTGGGGGGGGGGGGGGCATATTATACTATAGGTATAATAAGGAACCCCTAAACATCTTCTAGTGTAATTACTTAGGCCCCTATACTAAATCCTTATGATAGCGCTTATAGTAGCCTTTATAGGCCCCTTTACAGGAACCCTTTTCGAATAGTAATTACTGAGGACCGTATATTCGACCCGTTGCTGAGAGCAGGAGTCTCAGATCGCGACCGCAGTTGGAGCCTCATTGAAATTGAAGGGGCGGTTTAACGGTTCAGGCCATTTGGGTTTTTGGGCCAAGGGTTATCTATTGGAATAGGGTTTTGGGGTGTAGATTATATTATTATATTATATTGACAATCAGGGGAACCCTAGGTCCTAGGTAACTAAGGATGAAGTTTTATGCTTGGTCTCACTGGCCTAAAAGTTGAAAAATTCAGAGTCAACTACCTTATAAGAACCCCAAAAGTTGAAAAGATGAGTTTACAGCCAATAAGTGGCTTGAGGCTCTAGTCCAGGAGCTCCGGGATAGGATTCGCTGCTGTGGCAGGAGTAGTCGTCGTCGTCGTCGCCGCAGGCGCAGCGCAGTAGCAACAGTAGCATCGAAGCAGTACAAGCAGTGGTGGCAGTCGGAGCAGTAGTAGTAAGTAGTAGTAGTAGTAGTAGTAGTAGTAGTAGTAGTAGTAGTAGTAGTAGTAGTAGTAGTAGTAGTAGTAGTAGTAGTAGTAGTAGTAGTAGTAGTAGTAGTAGTAGTAGTAGTAGTAGTAGTAGTAGTAGTAGTAGTAGTAGTAGTAGTAGTAGTAGTAGTAGTAGTAGTAGTAGTAGTAGTAGTAGTAGTAGTAGTAGTAGTAGTAGTAGCAGTAGTAGTAGCAGTAGTAGTAGTAGCTAGTAGTAGTAGTAGTAGTAGTAGTAGTAGTAGTAGTAGTAGTAGTAGTAGTAGTAGTAGTAGTAGTAGTGGTAGTAGTGGTAGCAGGAGTAGTAGTAGTAGTAGTTGTTGTTGTTGTTGTTATTATTGTTGTCGTTGCTGTCGTCGTCCTCCTCCTCGTCGTCTCGTAGTAGTCGTAGCAGCAGCAGCAGCAGCAGCAGCAGCAGCAGCAGCAGCGGTAGCAGCAGCAGTAGCGGTGTCAGTAGCAGCAGCAGCAGTTGTAGACTGGGGTTGAGGGGGCAGTATCCGGAAAAGGTTGAGCAGAACGAGCCTAGCAAACGGATCTAAGCTTAGCTGGACATGCATTTGAGAAGTTCGGGCTGGCGCGCTTGCTTGCAGTGGGGCTGGCTCAATGGGTGCTGTTATCATCATGGAGCCCTCATGCTGGCAGTCTGAGTCGATCTCAACATTCAACTCCCCTTAACCGGGGTGTTCCATTGCTCGAAATTGCTCGATACTGCATCCTTTGGATCTTTTGCAATCTTTTGCACAGGAGGAGCCTTTCTGTTCAAATTCCTTCAAATGGCTTGGTGGCGATGCCTCGTGGAACAGCAGGAATAAACCTGCGAGGCATCTATGGCATGCACTTGAAACATGAATCGATGGCATCATGGCATCACTCCGTCTTGGAGTTCCGACCGAATCGGCTCGGGGGCGCATCCCTTTTAGGGAGCGGCTCTGGGATGTTGAGCGCCACCACAATCACTGCTGCATTGTCGGCCTTGGTGGCTTTGCCAGCTGCTTCCAGCACTGCTTTGGCAGCTTCCTCTGCTGACTTCGTCTCTCTCAGGACCTTTCTAGCAGTGGTGACCGCAAGCTGTTCGCGAAGGCCATCCCAGATTCCGTCGGTGGCCAGGATGACGAATTCTGTCGTCTTCTTAACTTCGAGGCTGGTCACCTCGGGTGTATTGCTGAGACCCAGGATCTTGTGTCCGGTCTTGTCCACGATGTCCCCGAGGGCTCGAGAGACTTGAACTTTCCCATCCACGTAACCGCCCTCGACGCAGACGCCGAGCTTCTCCAAGCGCTGCTTCTCGTCGTCATTCTTGTCGGGGTGGTGGTCTCGCGTCGTTGTGCCAACCTTTCCGTTCTCGCATACAACTGCTCTGCAGTCCCCCAGGTTCAAAAGGAGGAGCTCGTCTTCCTGAAGGAGCGCAATGCAGGCAACTGTTCCGGACGAAGTACCGGCTGTGAACACTTTAGCCTCCTCTTCCAGCTCTTTCTGCATCAGCTCGTCGACTGCTGCGAACGCTTGATGTGCGGCTTCTTCTCTGCTGCTCCCTTGTTCCAGATGCTTGTCCAGTTGTAGTGGCAGGAACTGCTTGGCTAGTACTGTTGCCTTCTCGCCTCCGTGCCCGTCGAACACAGCGAAGCAGGCGCGTCCTGCAACATTATCGTTAATGGATACAGCGTCTTCCATGCGCACTCTGTCATTCTTTGCTAGGGCAAACCCGTGCTGAGAATTCCCACCCGAGGCGTAGTCTGGCAGCAAGGGTGGATCTTTCTCCCGTGCTCCACAGCACGGGCACAAGTTTCCCATGGCTCACACGCCTTTCACAAACACGTGGACTATGACCGTGCAATTGAAGCCGGAATGCCCTAAAGAAGGGCACCGTCCTGTTTGTGAGTGAAACCGTTGGAAAGTCTCCTGTTGGCTGCATATCTCAATTCAATGCATTTCACGCTTCGTGGTCCACACTGGTCTAGTTTGGGCACAAACAGAGCATTGCATCGGTAGAAGATATTGTGACATGCGTACAGTTACCTGGTTCTTTCTAGTGCAGTTACCGGAGCAGCAACACCTCACTGAGAATTCCGTGCTCAAAATCACTTACTTGCCACTCGGCCCCATGCAGTAGTTTGCATCCTCAGAAAGGAACTCGAAGCCGCACATCATGCAGAAGGCCTCCAGGTGTAGGGCTTAGGGTTTAGAAGTTGTGATGTCTGGGGAGGGGTGATAGAAGCAAGAGCAGCAGACAGTCATTTGGTTTTACCAGGGGCAACTGAATCGCAAGCCGAAGCTACGGACCAACAAGCCAATTGCGAAAGGCCAAATTCGGGCACGATGCGACAACAACAGCTGAGCACGCATCATCACGTCGAGAAGCTGGCTGCTGAATAAAAAGTTGAAAGACGGCTGTATGACCACACATCTTCATCAGTTCGCTGTTGATAGCCAGGCGCCCCATCAGCATACATCAGCTCACTCGCAAGGAGGCGGTAATTCAAGCACCACTGATAACAGCAGCACTGTTCTTTCACTGTACTACGCGACAAAAACAATCCACAAACGCTGCCCCTGTTGTTGTTGACGGTGGCCATGGCTGTGGCTGTGCCGGGTGGTGGCGGTGGTGGTCATTTGGAGGAATCAAAAGGCGGGATGAGAATTGAGGATCCTTTATAGCAGGACTATTTGGAATTTCCCCACATTTCCTCATCCCACCCCGTGGAGCCCTTGGAGTGGTGGTGGTGGTGGTGGTGGCGGTGGTGGCGGTGCTGCACCCCCCTTTCCTGTGACAGTGCAGGTTCTGGCACCAAGATTGTAGCAAGCAGACGCTAAGGGCAACTGCTGTATCTGCACGTAGTTACGCAAAGGACATCATGGAAATACATGTGGGTGGTTGTCAAAATCATGGTCCCTTTTTGGGTCCCTCATATAGTACGGCACCTAATATTTAGGGTACCCAAAAAGGGGCCCCATTTTTCACAACCACCCCTTTGGAGCTTCCCACGTTGGACATGTCGCTCATGTGTGCATAGTGCAGAACAGCTAAGCAAAGCGCCTCCCGTGGCAACGGCAAACCTCATGGGCGAGACAGGAGCTGCTTTTCGGCTTGGGGGTTGACGACTAAGTCAAGCTCCAGACTATGTAAGTAATAACCTTTCTTAGTCCTCCGGGTGCATGCTTGCATAGCAGCGTCTTGTCTATCCTTTTCGACAACTCTAGCATTAAGTGTTAATGTTGCCGAAGGTGTTGGCACTGCTGTCTCTGGTGTTATTGCTGTCAGATGTCACATGGATCCCTTCCAGCGGCAGCAGCAGCAGCAGTAGCAGCAGGAGCAGCAGCAACAAACAAGATGCTACTAGCTGCTTGTAATGACGTAATATTGCAAGCGCTACGAAGACTCCGAGTGCTACGAGCACTACGAGTGCTGCCAATACTACTGGCACCACAAAAGCCACTACTACTTCACTAGCATACGTGCACGACAACTACAATTAATATTGCTACTGCTGACTACTCCTACTACTGCTGCTAGTTACCACAACCATCAAATACGAAGTCGGGATCCGGAATGCAGTTGACTGCCATGGGTTTTCTGATGGCAAAGACTTGCTATTAAGGTTCTTCATACAATACCACGCTTTAGGTCATCTCCACATACCCACTGTCATCATTTGTTTAACTCTTCTGCCTTCGGCACTCAGTGGTTCTTCTTAACCAAAACCACCCGACTCAAGGTTTCTCCTTGCCCTAGTGTAGGATTGTAGTTGTAGTATACGATACCCCCAAACCCTATTCTAACTACTAAGACCCGTACGCTAGATCCCAAACCCAGCCCTCTTGCACTTAGGCCCTTGCTCTCCTCCACCTGCTCTTCTTGCAGGAGCCTGCAGGCTGCGGAAGCAGACGACCCGCCACGACCGTAAACTTAGATGCAAGGGCTTAGGAGTTTCTCGGAGGGTTCAAGTACCCAAATAGTAGGGTTTTAGGTCCCAAAATCCATACTCTGAAACATTTTTGGACCTTAAAACCCTACTATTTTGTGCACTTGGACCCTTAGGGTTTAGGGCTTAGGGGTTTGGCGGTTCAGGCTTTAGGGCTTATAGGAGTTTAGGAGTTCAGGGCTGCGTTTCGGGTACAGGGAGGGTTTCGGGCCTCGGGCTTCGGATTTTGGGGGTTTCGGCGAGGAGAATGAGCCATGATTCACGGTTCCGAGTTTAGGGTTTAGGGTTTAGGGCCGTCCTGAAACTTTAAACCCCCCACCAAAATCACCCCATAGACCCCCCGGCATAATACCCTGGCCTTACATTTCGTAGTATGGTATTCCGTAGAGGCACGCTCAAAGGAGCCCATAGACACAAACCTCCTCAGCCTCAGCCTGGGTTGGTTTGCTAACCCTGGCCTCGAGCTAATTGGCCGAGGGACCTGGCGGCAGCCGGATGTATACGGATGAACATATACACATACATACATGCATACATATATATATATATATATATCATATATATATACACACATACATATATGCATATGCATATGAAGATGCACATACATATACATATACAAATTCATGTGCATACTCATTCGCATATACATACACATGTACATATGCGTTTACATATGCATATACATATGTATATGACACAGACACAGACACATACACATAGGTAATCATGTGTATATATATATACACTTATTTCTGCACATAGGGGCCTTGTACATAATCTGCAATTATAGGGTTTCATAGAGGGTTCTTGTGATTCTTGTAGGATTTCAATGGCGTGTTGTGCGAGTAGGATAGCATCAGTGTAAGCGTAGGGGCAGGTGCCGCACCGCTGGGGGGTCCTTGGCAACCTACATACGCGTAGCTAGAGGCCTCATCGCTTCGAGCCGTCAGAGAATACACCGCAAAAGTCCACATAAGTCCACATACTCATATAGTATATACATTGGCCTTGAGGTAGTCCGTACATACGTACTGTGGGGCCAAGTATATACTGCTTTCCTTAAGGACAAGCTTTAGGGTAGAAGGACAGCAGTACCATTTTCCCCTGTGATGGGACAGCCTGCGGGTTTAGGGGCTACTGACAGCAACGGAACATCCAGATCAAGCATGTCCAAACCGCCCGCCCAACACGCCCTCCATCCCAGATTAAAGACCTTCAGAATAGGGTTTAGGGTTTAGGCCCTCAAGACCACAGTAAGCCTTGAACAAAAACAGCCCCGAACATTACATCCACAGCCCCCACACCCCTAAACCCTTGTAGGAATCCTCTATCGCGCCCCGAGCCCCCAAACCCCAAGCAGCTGCGGATACCGTTTCCACGAGATTCTCCGAGTCCAGGTCCGCATCCATCGCACCTGAGATCCGCAAACGGGGGTTTCAGGAAATAGGGGACCCTAATATTTATAAGGACCCCAAAATAAGGTACCCCCCCCCTAATTTTCGGAAACTCCCCAAATAGCAAAAGCTTTGACTGGGTTGTAGTTTTAAGGGTTAGCGTTGCAGTAGTAGTTTTGGTGCCCGTAAGAGTAGTTGTGAATAGGCACCTCTACAGGAACCATAAAGAATAAAGGGAGACGACAACGCTTCCCAACGTGCCAAGGGTGTTCGGATATGTCGGTTTGTAGAAGTATAGGTGCTATTTGGGCTTGATGATCTTGTTTACAGGTTTCTTAAAGTTTCGCAGGTAATATACAACTAGAGTTGGGAGCTTATGTTCTGGGGGCCGAGGGCTTGGGGCTTTCAGGCACAGGAGAGATTCAGAGCTAACCTGCAGGTGCACTGCGGTTGATGATATAAAGCCTGCATGACCCATAATAAGGAGTATACCACAATTCCCATAGTTTAGGGTCATTAAGGTAATGCAGGATTTATCTCATTAACCGTAGAACGCGATGCTCCAGCAACCCAAAGCCGGGAAGGGCTCTACAAGATGCGCGCACCCTAAACCCCAAGCCCGTTATACTATGACTTTAATAAGGAACTCCCCAAATGGTATAGGTAATTATAAAGGCCTCTATATAGCAGACCGCGAACTCCCAACTCCGACCGTTGGGAAGTCCCTAGAACCGCTGCTTGGGCACGACGGAACTTGGGGACAGTGTCTTGCGGCTCTGCCGACTGCAGCGCTGTTCCCTCAGATGCCTCGTGTCAGGAGGTGTGGGGTTCACTTACCTTTGGTTAGTGGGGAAGGGAAGAATGGGGTACAGTTATAACTACTATTACTACCATTCTTCCATTCCCTACTAACCAAAGGTAAGTTCAGTGCTTGGCAACTCCAGGTGTACGATTTAGGCAGTCAAGCCAGGATCGCTTGGGACTCGTTTCAGAACTCTGGGGGCCATCAAACCGAAAAAAGGAACCGAGTACCTAACCCCTAAACCCTACCTTAAGCCGGAATAACCTACCTTTTTAGGGTTCCTTATTATGATTTCCTTATATAAGTCCTTAAAAAGGTAGGTTATTCCGGCTTATGCTCTTTTGGGGCCCCCTAGCTTAGTTATCGTACTGCGGCAAAACGCATGGTAGTCTGGAAAACTCTTGCAAAACACATGTCCCCTTGGACCCCTCCACCACAGTCCTCCGAAGGGAACAATACAGTCGCAAAAATTTGTTCCCACGGATTAATTCCTCGGCTAGAATTCGAAGAGGGTATTGGGGCCCTTTCTACTCTAGTGATACTAAGGAACTCTTAAAATAGTACAGGTAATTATTAAGGCCTCTATAATTCAATCTTGGATTTCCAGTCTCTAACAGATCCTGCAGCTCAAGAGCCGCAGATGTGTTGGATCCCGACATGCAAACCTTCGATGCTCTCACACCTCAAGCCCCCGACTCGAACAACCCTCAGATAAAGATTCAGGGAACCCAGACGTTTTTAATTATCGCAATATGGCTAGGATGATGAAACGCTAGAACACAAACAAGAAGCTTCCTAAACCCCATTTCGCAGAGCCTCCAAACCGTTAAACTCAATACTCCAAACATCTACTCCCAAGATGTTCAGCGCTTTTGGGAGAGACTCCCAACAAAAACACTAACGGTAATTAAGGGGGGTCCTCCATGGATTCCTGGAGGAGGGGTTCCCCCAAAGAGTGGCGAGGCCTTTCCCTTGACTTTCAGGGCGCTTTCCCTTCTCTCAACCTCGCGGATTCAGAGAATTGAGGCATTGGGGCTTGTGTTGGGGGTGCAGGTTTTCAAGTTTCGGGTTAGGATGTACGGGTCTATGTTCAGATCTATAGGGTTTTCTGGGGGGGTCAGATTTCAGGTTGAGGATGAATAGGATTTAGGGCTATATGTTTAAGATCTATAGGGGTCATAGGGGTTAGGATTTCGGATGCCGACCGCTAAACTCAAAATCTTCTTCTAGCATTCTGGACTTCTGAGCCACCCGGATATTTGACACGTACCCGAGCGGTTACTAGGAAGCACTGCCAGCAGGCAGATCTGAACTTCAAAAGCTGTGGACAGTACTGCACATAGGCACAGATATGGGAGTTTCCAAAAAATAGGGGTACCTCATTTTGGGGGTCCTTCTCATAAGGATCCTACTACTTAAGGTGCCATATTAGGGTCCCCTATTTTCGGAGACTCCCATATGCATGGGGTTTAACACCTACTGGTTGAGGATTTCGGGTTCAGTACTGTATTCGCCTGACTGTTGTGGGGTTTGGGGGGATGCTGTAGTCGGACTTGGTTGGTTCATCCTTTGCTGAAACCAACGTGATGGTGCCTTGAGCTAAACCCTAAATCAAACAAACAAGCTATAAAGATTAAAACAAAACCCTAAACCCTAAAACCCTAAACCCTAAACTCTAAACCCAAAAACCAACAACGGTCCCTAAAATAGACCCTACCTATAGTCTCCTTTGTAGTTCCTTTTTTTGGTTATCCAATAATGTTGAGGTTAGGATCCAAAAACAGAGATTTTAAAGGTTAACCAAAAAAAGGAGCTACAATGGAGACTATAGGTAGTTTCGAAATCTCGCCAAACTGCCCGAGGTCGCGAAGGATCCCGGAGTCTGGTACCCAGAGAACCCAAGGGACCCCTTAATGAAGGAATACCTGGGGTTCCTTTAAAGGGTTCCTTTAAAGGGACCTTTTATATAAGGGATCTGTAGGGTTTAGGGTTTAAGGGGATTCGAATACCCCTTAATTAAGGAATACACCTTGAATAATAGGGGCCGTAATGTTATGATTTAAGGTATATTATTGGGATCTCTGGGTGGAGTCTGGTAGCCGGAAACCACTTGGAGGTTCATGGGCAGCTATTAGGGGGGTTTGGGGTTTAGGGTTTATAGGGTTTGGGGTTTAGGGCTTAGGGTTTAAGGTTTGGGTAGTTAGGGTTATAGGTCCTCTGGCATGATTATAAATAATAGTTATAGTTGCCCTTCTTATCTGTTACACTAGGCACCGATTTCAACAGAAATCACGTTTAATTATCGTTATCATATTCGAACGATCAGTGACATCATGAGTTATCCCGAATCGGTACCTGGTGCCGTGTACATTTCCTAACCTCTGAACTCTGAACTTGACCTGTTAAGCACGAGGAGAACGAAACTCAGCTCATCCTACCAATGATAACTCGCCATGGAATAATTACCAACCCTACTAAACAGGATGAACCCGAAATGTTAGGATTCCCTACCGTCTGCTGCGCTCCGCAGAACTTGCAGAACTTGGAGTCATAGGGAATCAGCTCCTCCCGACTTTCATGAGCTAGGTCAGGGTTAAAGGCTTGGTTTATGCTTGATTCCTGGCACGTTGCGCTTCGCCACTGGCTCCTTGTTCGCTACGACACGAGTGGCTGAGGCTCGAGGAAATGGGTGCATCCCCTCCCGCACTTCTTGCAGAAGAACCTTAGCGATTAGAGTTTCCTAGTACGGCTTTTCAGACTTCGGGTATGGGTAGTATGGATTTTTGAGTTGGGATCTAGAATCTAGGGCGTGGGGACGGTCGGGTCTTCAGCGATGTCCCTGGCCCCCTTGCCGACCGGGTCCTGGCACATGCGGCAGGGAACATCCTGCAGATGCAAAGGGAGGATGAGTTGCACTGTGAAACCGATTGCAACTACTGCACGAAACTTCGTACAATGTCAGAAATACTGTTGCTGCTGATATCGCTGTTGCTTAACGCCGTTCTTCATACCCCATTCGTTGGGCGGTGGCTTCGGTGAAGGTGCAACGGCAACCATCGCCACGGAGTCCTCATTACTCTTGGGGCGGGGCGAGTTTTGGAATCGTCTTGTGCTCGGAACTCACGGATTCGAATCTCGAAGGCCCATTTGGCACAGGAATGAATGAGTCACAAGTATTGCACAATCGACAGGAGGCATACCCATAGGCCCCAAGGTAGTTCCTTGTTGGGATTACCTTATAGGATTGTTATATATGAACCCCAGAAACGAACTACTTTGGGGCCTTGGTGTAGTCTGGCTTTTACAACTCCTTCCAATGCTTTGGTGGCGGCGCCTCCGGGAACAGCAAGAACAAGCCTGCGAGGGATCTACGACACGCACCTGCGAGCTTCCGGAGCTCGAAGCCATCGATCCGATTAATCAATCGCTTCATTCCGTCTCGGAGCTCCGCCGGAAGCTTGCTCTGGGCTACCTCCCTTTCAGGGAGCGGCTGTGGCATGCTGAGTGCCACCACCATCACCGCTGATCACCGCTGCGTTGTCGGCCTTAATTAGTCATGCAGAAACCTCTGAGAAAGCCGTTCTGGAAGCAGAAGCAGCAGGCATCAATCTCATGCCTGCTGCCTCTGCTTCCGGAACGCTCCTTTTGCAGCCATCGCCACCGCCAGGAAGGTCCTGCGAGAGACGTCTCTCGCAAGACCTTCCTGGCGGTGGTGATGGCAAGCTGCTCGCGTAGCCCGTCCCAAACTCCGTCTGTGGCCAGGATGACGATCACTATCGTTTCCTTGACGTTGATGCTGGTTGCCTCTGGCGTGTTGCTGAGTAGTCTCTCCCAGTCGCTCGAGAGACTTTCACGTTTGCATCCACATAGCCACCCTCGATGTAGATGCTTTCGCGAAATTTCAAGCGCTGCTTCTCCTGGTCATTCTTGTCGGGAGAATGATCTTGCATGGTTGTGCCCACGTTTCCATTCTCACATACAGCTGCCCTGCAGTCACTGCAGTCCCCCGGTTTCAGACGGACGAGCCGTCTTCCTGAAGGAGCACTATGCCCGCTACTGGTTCGGACGAGGTGCCAGCTGTGAATACGAGCTAATGCAGAATGAAATCGAAGAGGAAGCCTTCATATTCCGATTTCTTCTGCATTAGCTCGTCCATTGCTGCAAACGCCTGCTGGGCGGCGTCCTTCTTGTTGCTTCTCTTGTTCAAGGCGAAAGCTGCCTGCCACTGCAACCCCTAAACCCTAAACCGTCTTTTCCAGTTGCAGTGACAGGCAGCTTTCGCCTGGGTCATTCTTCTCAGGAGACTGATCTCTCTTGGTCGTCCCTACCTTTCCATTCTCTCGCCTCTTTTCCCAGGCTCGCCGGGCCAAGGGAGCGCAATCTGAATCTGATAGCAAAAACCAGGGCTTCCTCTGCCAGTTGCTTCTGCATCGCCTCCATTGCCGCAAAAGCTTCATGCGCAGCTTCTCCTTGCACTCGTGTTCTGGCGTGTCCCGCAACGTTCTTACTGATGATCAGTGCGGATGGAAGACGCAGTATGAACCAGTCACTGCCCATAGGCCCCAAAGTAGTTCCTTTCTGGGATGACCTTATAGGACCATAGGATTCTAAATGTGAACCACAAAAAGGAACTACTCTGGGGCCTTACCCAGGGGCCCCAAAGTAGTTCCTTTTTGGGTGTGTCCTCTTTTTTGATTAGGGACTCTAATATACTACCCAAAAAGGAACTACTCTGGGGCCTTAGGGTGGTGGATACGGCGTCTTCCATCCGCACTCGGCCATTCTTCGCGAGGGCTAACAGGTGCGGAGATTTTTTTCCCGAGGAGTCGTCCGGAAGCAAGGCTGCATGTTATATCATACTGTATGATATTAGTATTATGTTATACTACATTGTATTGAAGTATAGTATAGTATAGGAAAATATAGGTTAGTAATATAGTATAATATAATATGATATAGTATAACATAGAATAGTATATCCCTTGCTTCAGAGTCGTGTGTGAGCCATGGGCAACATTGCTGATGTTGCCCATGGCTCACACAAAACCCTTCGCAATACGACATGTCGACTGCGTGAAGCCGTTAGAAAGTCTCCCGTAAACAAGATATCTCAATGTGTTTGACAGTTCCTAATCAAGACTGCTCTTGCTTGGGCCACCCACGGGGCAATGCATCGTCGGACAATGTCAACAACTCTGACTATTTCAGTGCGGAGGGTCATCACAACGATGGTCCTACTTCAGTCTTGTGAATCAGGGTCCGCTGTCCCTGAAATTCAAGCAGGGATGTCTCCGGTTCATAACCGCTAGCTCTTCCACTAAAGCGCGGCCTCTGATCGCTTGATGGTCACCACACGCCTGCCGGCCCCAGGCCTGGAATGTAGAGGCTTAAAACCAGAAACAATTTTTACTCCTAGCGAGAGACCACTACCTGCCTTGATAAAGTACAGTATAAGAGAAGTTTGATGTGATGTAACGTAGTTTCATATATGCAACACAATGTATCACACGACAGACAAGATGACAGCCAACAATTGGAATGATCCTGAAGGACTTGACCACAACGAGGGAGAAGGTGTGGGTGTAGGGCTTAGGGTCTTTGCGGTTTTAGGCACTGTTGTGACACAGGGAAACAATACAGGCACTTCGGGCAACAGGCGAAGTGCAAAAGCTTTGGAAAGATTTCATTCGGTTTCAATGAAGGCTTCATTGGGGCTTAGTCAGGCTTTGCTTCAGGGTTTAGTTACAGTCATAGTTTACGTTTGATTGGCTTTTCAAGGGCTTCAGGGTTTAAGGTATCGGGTCCGGAACTCAGTATCTCTTGTTTCCGGCAACCAGGTCGAAAACCCAAAACCTTCCATCAAGACCGAATGAAAGACTCCAACAACTCAATTAAACAATTTTCCGATGAGGCAATATCTGTACTATAGACTGTGAGGTGCAGTTCTCTTGAAGTAATAGCGCGCTGGGACATGCCCTCAACCAAGCGACATAAACCCTTGTAAGAGACCCGGCAGTCTTAAAGCCTTGGACAACTCAGCCCGAAATCCAACTTCAGGGCCTTGCAACTCGCAATTACGACAGGGCTTTGGGGGTAATTTACACAGTAAAATGATAAGTAATGTGACAAGGACCCCCTTAAAAAAAGTACTCAGTGTTGGTCAATATGTAGGCCATTTGTAGTAGATCGCGAAGCCCTGGAGCCTGTGCCCTAAACCCTGAGCCCTAGATGACTGAACACCCGGAGCCCCAAGCCCTAAACCTTTAAGCCTGAACACCTCGATCCCCAACCCTTAACCCTGCTTGGAGGGTCGGGGGACTTAGTAACTGGTTATTTTAGGGACTTATAAGTACCATAACCCCCAATTAAGGTTCCTTTTAGGGTACTTATAAGTCTACTTACTAACTACTTACTAAGTCCCCTGACCCCCCAAGTACTGCCTCAAACCCCAAACCACCCTCCTCCGAGAGGCCTCTCTGAAGGCGCTGAGGGAGACATGGAGAAGATGTCCTTGAAGGGCGAATCCACGATCGGCGCCTTCCACACAGAAATCCGGGCTGTCCGAGGGCACTTGAATAGGCATTTTTGTGAGGTTTTGGGAACTTCGCAGAAAATGTGTCTAGTTCTGGAGCGCTGGCTTGTCTTCCTACCCTAAGGCCCCAAAGTAGTATTTTTGGGGTTCATATTTAGAATCCTCTAAGGTAATCCTAAAAAGGAGCTACATTGGGGCCTACGTATAATTAGCCGAACTCCGGATTCGTCAGCCGAAGACTGGTGGAAGTTCACAAAGCCGAGTGTCAGAGCCGAAATACGGACGTCCTACTACTACTACTACTACTACTACTACTACTACTACTACT
The DNA here is from genome assembly GCA_905221615.1 of Symbiodinium sp. CCMP2592. Classification (NCBI taxonomy): domain Eukaryota; class Dinophyceae; order Suessiales; family Symbiodiniaceae; genus Symbiodinium; species Symbiodinium sp. CCMP2592. The sequence goes on along the minus strand of CAJNDT010000011.1, from coordinate 307,869 downwards.
ACTACTACTGCTGCTCCGATGACGACTCCGACGACGACTACGAACTACTACGACCACAGATACTTGTAGGTTCCTGCGTCTCAGTACAACTACCCTTTACGCCCGGAGATGATACAGCAACCGGGGCATGGTGAAAACAATACACTGCACCCACTACCCAACGGAGCAAGCCGACGAAGGAGAAGAGTCTGAGCAGGAAGCGGCGAAGAGCGAAATGATCATGAGTGTGATCCCGCTGCTGATGTCGATGATGAAGGCGAGGATGACAGTGGTCGTGTGGATGCTGTTGTTGCCAACAGTGATCATAATCACAACCAACATCATCATCATCATCATCATCATCATCACCACCATCCCCATCAACATCATTGTCACCAACATCACCAATGTCATCGGTAGCATCATCGTCAGCATCACCACCATCATCATCATCATCATCCTCATCATAATGCGGATGCTGATGCTGGTGATGCCGAAGGCACAGATGTTGCTGATGATGCTGGTGTGGCGATGATGATGACGATGATGATGATGATGATAGTGATGACGAGGATGATGACGATGAAGATAACGAGGACGATTATGGTGATGATGATGATGATGATGATGATTACCGCTGATGGTGACGAATGTGGTCATGAGTCATGAGATTGTGACGGTTTGGGTGGTGATTGAGACCATGATTACGCACAATCCTCATGGCCATGATGATGAGGATGTGCCAGGCCGACGATGATGTGTTGATGGTGATGGGCGGGGCTGCGGGCTGATGATTGCCGTGCTGGCGACGACCGTGATGCTGATGATGAAGACCATGAAGATGATAATCATGCTGGTAATGTTGGTGATGATGACGATGCTGACGATGAAAATGGCGATGGCATGAAGCTCCCTCCTGCGGCTCGCGCATTTGTCCTGTCGCGCGCTGCGTCAAAAATTGATCCGGGCGGACAGAGTGCAAACTCTGAGACGATGCCGCCGCTCGTCGCGAGGTGGCCATCACTCCTGCTAAACCAGAGGCCCTATGTAATTACAGGCACAGCGCTTGAATCCTTGTTGTGGTCTATCTAATATAGGGCTTCAGGGCTGCAGCACCTACCGCCACGAGGCTGTTGAAACACCCGCGGCCTCCTTCGCCTGCAGCACACGTTTGATCGCATCCGCGGTGTCCAGCGGGTACGTGTTGAAAGCAATGCGAGAGCTTGGGGCATCTCGATGTGTCACATTGATCAGGCTTTCAAACCTGAGCTGCAAAGGATCTTTGAGCTGTCTATAGTCTACCCTAAGGCCCCAAAGTAGTTCCTCCTGGGGGTTCGTATATAGAATCCTACAAGGTAATCCCAAAAAGGAACTACTTTGGGACCCATGGGTAGTCTCTAGCTGTCTCAACGACCATCATTTGACAAGTTAACCAAACCGGACCCGAAGCTCTCAACCCAGGCCGTGAATGCAGACCTCATCCCTTGACGTTCTCCTCAAAAGGCTGTGTATACGGTACATCATTGCTCGAGCCCTCTACTGAACAACGGCGAAGAAGCAGTGCTAGATTCTCCAAAGGCCCACGGATGCCAGCACCCAGAACAACGACGTCGTAGGCGTCTGCTTGCCGCAGGTGCTGCCCTTGAGGTTCCGGGTTGCGGAAATCTAGTGGTTCGGGTGGGTTTGACGAACATTCGGTGGCATGCATTGCCCGTCTTGAGCAAACGTGAGTTGATAAAAGCCCGAGCCGATTTGAGCTGATGTGGTTGGCAGAAGCACCCAGCCCAACCAGTGCCCACGGCACCATGTAGCAACGTGGCAAGGACACCGAAAAACTCCACTACCCAAATCAGCCTGGCAAGTTCTAGCGCTCAAAGGAGCCATTCACTGAAACAGTACCTCGCAAAGGTTGTTTATAGGCCGGAAGAGCACTGGCACGGCTCAAGTCTTGGGCGAGTCTCGCAGTTGGCTGCAACTTCGCTGGATGCCCGCATCGTCGATCGCCCCCTCCAGCAATACCTCGAGGAATGGAATGGTTGGAGGCAAGGCGGAGACCGAGTCTTTACAAGATGGCTAAGTGACACATTCGAGGTGCACTTTCGAGCTTGATGCCCTCGCTCTCAAGAGACACCTTCATGGAAGCGAGGTCCTGCAACGCTATGCATGAAACTTTCACGAGACTCACTCATGCCAGCAACACTGCAGTGGGAAACTTGTCGCTTGCTCATCGTTACTATGAGCTTTAGTAGTCCTCCTCCCGCTCTGCTCCCTCTCCCGCACGACCACCACGACCCACGACCGCGACCACGACGACAACGACCACGAAGACTGCCACGACCACGGCCGCTACCGCTGCTGCCCCTGCTACTCCTCCCCCTCCTCCTGCTGCTCCTCCCACTGCTGCTTCTGTTCTGTGACTCCCTCATGTAGGAACCTGATTAAGAAACCCTGGCCCTATAACCCCCAATATATTCGGATACATATAAGGAACCCTAACAAGGACCCAGGGCTTCTTAATCAGGTTCCTACATTACGATCGCCCAATCTCCTTCTGGAGCTGCTCGTCCGTGAGGCTACCGAGGTAAGCCAGGTGCTCCGGCTTCACCCACGCAGACATCTGCTCCTCGCCGGAGAGAGAAGGCAAAGAGCGTAAAGGCGAGTTGAGGTCCCCAAAACTCGAGCTTCAACACCAACATCTAGTTGAGCAGGGTCTTTTGACGAACAAAAAAAGCTTGAAGTTAACAGTGCCTCAACCATATACACAAAATCTCAACAGGGCTCTACGATGCAAGCTCCAAAGCTTGAAGAACCCTTGAACCCTAAACTGAAAAGCCGTGTAGACCTTAACACGGTTATCCACAAACCCGAAACCCTGAAACAAAGCCCCTGC
>CAJNDT010000011.1:292500-300000 GCA_905221615.1 Symbiodinium sp. CCMP2592 | reverse complement strand
CCACTTGTTGATGCTGCCGTTGCTCAGCCGGCTCGCGCTTTACCTGCTGCACCATCTTCTCCTTCTTCATCTCCTTCTTGAGCTCCTTCCTTTGCAGCTCCTTCTTGAGAACTTTCTCGGCCCGTTTTTTCTCTTTCCAACTTTTCCAATTGCTTGCCCCAGAGCGGCTCTTTGCCGCCTTCTTTGCCGGCTCCCTGGCCCGCTTCCGCTTCGGGGCCATCGCACGGACCAGGACGTTCAGGGTTTAGCTTAGGGGCGGTGCTTTCCCTCCTCCTGATGACAAAGCCCGCGTTGCAGGTGTGGCTTTAAGGATGTCCACAAGTAAAGGTCACGGTGCAAATGATGAGTCGCCGTGAGGCTGGTAGTGGCCACGGCATGGACAGGAATTCTGCGGCACTCTCACTATCCGGCAGAATAGCTGTAAGTGCCCAACTGTAGTTCATCATGTCACCCTGGAAGAGGTCTCCAAACCTCGATGCGACCAAGCTCACTTATTGTAGCTCAATAACTTGGTCCAGACAAGGCCCTGGCCTCTCTTGATTCTTCTGTGGCCTGTGTTCAGCGCAGCACAGGGAAGGAGCTGGGAAGATATTACTACAGTTACATAGTCATTATTTGCAGCAACCCAGATGGTGTCCCGGCTCGGAATGAAGTAAAGACTGGCAGTGCAGTAGTATGCCGAGCAGCAGCCGCAGTAATAATAGCAATTTGGTCAGTCAGTTTACGCCTTGAAGGCTCTAAGGGTTCCAAGGCTTCAGAGTTCAGGGCAGTCCGGATTTCAGGGTTCAAGCTCTCGGGTTTAGAAGCTCTCGGGTTTAGGGTTGTTCGTAGTAGTCGTCGTCGACCGCCAAGCAACCAGTATTAGATAATGACTGCGTATGGCACCCAATTATTCGACCCTCCTTCCAAGCACCCTGTGACATTGCAACAACGAGTGATTTCAGAGAATCCTTTTCCTGAGGAGCTCAAGAGAGTCGGCGGAGCATTCTCAGAAAACCAAAAGAGTCCTGTTAACTGGTAGAATACTGCTTTCGCAGTCAGCGGCCTTGTCATACTGTAGCTGCCCAGGCAGGTTTTCCAGCCATTGACACACCAGCCAGCGGTGCTCAGGTGCCTTTTGCAGTCATTGAAAAAACAGCCAGGCCAACACATGCATAGCTGATTGAGAAACCAGCCAGCATTGCCCAGGCATCGTTCGCCTTTGCAAAAACCTGCCAACACATGTGTAGCTGCCCCAGCAGCTTTTCCAGCCATTGAGAAACCAGCCATCCCTGCCGTGGCATCGTCGGTCTGCATGCCAGTGTACGTGGAGCAGCGAGCCACACACAGCTTTGCAGTTATTATTTACCCCGTGGAGGTCATCATGAACTTGTTCCTCAGCATGAAACACGTACCGTAGCTGCCCAGGCTGTTTTCCAGCCACTGAAAAGTAGTCAGCATTGCCCAGGCATCTCTTGCAGCCTGTGTAGCTACCCAGGCAAGTTTTCCAGCCATTGGCCATTGAGAAACCAGCCAGCATTGCCCAGGCATATTTTGCAGCCATGGCAAAAAGTAGCCAGCACATGCGTAGCTGCCCAAGCTCCAGCCATTGAAAAACGAGCCAGCAAGCCTTCCAGCCATTGAAACAGGACGACTCCGACCCCTGCCGATGACACTCCATGTAGCGGGTCACTTCAACTGTCGCAGCATCACGACGTATGAGCCACATGTTACTGTGGGCAAATATGGCGTCGTGGCCGGCCGAATTTTCGTCACGGAGATTCAGTCGGAGCTGGACGCTCTGGTTCAGCCGCAGTTGGCTTTCTGTCTGCAACCTTTTGGCAATGGTCTCCACTGCCAACTGGAGGTGGACATAGCCGGCTTGCTGTCCTCCACAACAACAGGTGGTTGTACTCACTGTGGGTGCCAGATCCCCACATTTCTTACAGGGGGATCTAGTCGCCACTGCAGCAGTCGGCAGTCCAGTCGGCCAGATGTTGACTGAGCTGCCCATGCTGGGTGGCCTGGACAAAGCGGTCTGGGCAGCTTTGTGCACTGGGAATGCCGTCTTCCTCGCCGACCTGCCTCGCCGTCTGGTGTCGTCAGCACTACCGACCGTGCAAATCGCCGTCTGCCTCCTGTCGTGGCAGCTGCGCCACAGGTAAACAGACAGGCTCTGCTGGATTTTCCAGTGCCCCACACCAGAGGATCTAGCCAGCGGGCACAAGGCAGGATTGTCAGCCTCATAGAGTAAGCACTGTGCAGCATTCGGCATGCGCGCCGTCTCCACCGACATCAGCACCTGATACGAATCTGGCCGGCGTATACGAAGGCGACTTGGTTCGCTCGCGCCGACTCCTTGCCTGTCGGAGCTTCCGACAGCGGTCGACGTTGTGCCATGGCCAAGGATTTTGGGCTTCGGGATGATTTACTGGGATAGCTTAAGCAGCTTATGCAGTAGTCGGAGCAAGTCTGAGTGTTAGTAAGTCTGAATAAGTCCGAGAGGAAGTAAATGACGTTTAAGGCTTAAGGTTTAAAGGTGTTGGCTTGCAATAGTAAATTTAAAATAAAAAATATTTGAATTGAATGGTGCTGCGTAGTCAGTAGGACGTGACTTTTCCTAGGCAGGAACCCTTAAAGGACCCGGCCCCTTAGGGGAGGCCAAGGGCGTTTCTTAGAAGGAGGCTCAGAAGTTGCTGTAGCTGTGCTAAGGAGGCCAAGGGACGTCTGTTATTTCGTCGCAAATAGCTGTGTAGGCCAGGCCCTCCGGCAAACGCCAGGGCTTAAATTCCTGCTGCTTTCCCCTGCTTCCTAGCACGGGACTGTTGATTTCCCCTGCTTCCCAGCACTCCTCTGAGCCTCTGCATAAGCGGCGGAACATCGTTTGGCTGCTCACGTCCCGGAGGTTGTCCACGAACAATCCATGCAGAACGCACAATGACAACAGCACTAGCTGATTCATGAAGCAGGACGGCCTCCTTCTCCTCTCAGCTGTTTTGGCATTCTTGGAAACGGCCTGGATCAGGAGTCTACATATTATTATTAATGAAATCAGACTTAGATTCAGGACGCCTTATCCAGGCCTCGCATAGGCACCAGCCTTTCCCAGACCTTAGCAGGTGACTCAGGTCCCGTCACAAATCCAGTCAATCAACTCGTGCATGTGCAGCGGACTTTTTCTGCTGCCCCGTCAGCATCAGCATCGAGCCTTCAGCTCCCTTCGAACTGCCCCCAGCTCGTCCGCCAGCTTGGAGTCCTGATAGCTGGCACTTAAATTTGTAAGTCTGAGAATCTGTGAGGTCACATTATGCAGTCTGTCGGCCGGGTCCTTTGCCAAGGTCCGCCTCACCGCCATAGACCATACGTCTGGACATGGCCACCCTCCTGATGGATACTTTCCAATCAGGGCCAGGAGTGAAGGCAGCATGCCTTCAGCCCAGCACACTGATTTTGCACGCAGCAGGAATTACTGACTTTTAAAGATGTTATGCTCAGCCTAGATACGCTCCAGGACGTTCACTGACACTGCGTTGCCGACTGCCTCGCCGACTTGCTTTGCAGTGCAGACCTCCAGCATCTTGGTGCACAGGCATGGCTCAAGACCTCGTTGTTGTCATCACCGGACCATTAAAAGGAAAAATCACAAGCACACATCAACACATCAACACAGTCGGGCCTTGCAAAAGACATAACTCCTCAATCTTCACTCGTCGCCCGTGCCCTGGAAGCCAGTAAGCCAACTCACCGCCCCTGCTTCTTGTGATTGTTGGGAAAATGTGTGCCGCAAAAGTGTGCAGGCCGGCCCCCGTGTCGACTACCGTGTCCTTGTGCATGAACGCATCTTTTAACTTCGCCTCTGCTAGCTGCAGGTTCTTCAAGCACGTTGCCGTCTGCGACTCTGCCGACTCCATCTCCATGTTGGTCGGATTCTCACTTTCGCTCAGCAAGCATTGGGAAACGGGCACAGCAGGAATGCGATCGGGCAGTGACCACATCAAGAGACTGCCGGTCATGACATCTTTTCGGATTGCAGCGACAAAGACTCGCCTTCGGCGTTGCGGTAAACCGTGTTCATGTGTCATCATGGGGAATTCCTTCGTCACCTGGGTCGTGATTGATCCATGTACTCGTGCAAGCACGTGACTGGGACCCAGACATATCCAGCTGTGGTCAGGATCTTCAAGAAGCTGTCCAAGACTCGACCATGCCGACTTCGAAGCGCGTAGACGTTCTCCAGAAGCACCAGCTGAACAGGCGTGCACTTGTCTGAGCACAGAGCAATCAACTGCGGCAGTGACAGCAGACACACGCTTAGTGTCGAGAAGCACCTGTTAACTGGCATTTGCTTTGATACACTCCGACCCGCCTTGGGTCGCTGGTCCAGGATATGGTCCGCTGAATGCAGGATCAACTTTCCCCGATGGTCTTTGGTGCCCTGCAAAGAATCCATGCTATTATTCGTTTCAGGAATAGCCGGATGGGACTGTGTGCGCCGAGCCTGCTGAAGGCCACAAGAACTGAAAGACTGGCAAGGCCCAGTGAAGAAGTAGAGATCGCTATCCAGGCCGGCTCTAGGCAGATCCTCCGTCATATCCCAAGGCTGTTCCTGGATGGCCACTCCATAGCTTGCCAAAACGACCGTCTGCATGCGGCGAACAGCTGCGTCTGTCTCCGAGAAGTAGTCAACACCGACTTTGTAACCAATGTTACGAAGTGCAATGGCCTTGGGACAAGTCCATTAAACTGATAATAAATAAATTTTCTGATGACTCAGTTACAGAAGTCTACAACGCGTAGAGCATCCGAGTTACAATAGTTGCAATGCCAGCACAATCTCCAGCGACCCGCAGACGACGTGAAGACGACTTTGGCCTGATTCAAGTCATTATCTGTCAGCCAAATGAAAGTTAAAGTCGACGGAACAGAGACGCGGCTTCAGTCCAGCCTTCTGCTGCTCAGGTCAACATCCACTTGGATGTGTTTCTTGGCCTGCTGCTTGCGGAAATTTTTTAATTTATTAATAAATCGCAGCATGCCCAGGCCTTCGTGGTCAGCTCCTTCCATGTTGGGCACTTGCCCATTTCTTGCTGCAGCAAGAATCGTGTTCGAGCTTAGGCAGCTAGAGACAGGCGACACCGCACAGTAACAACGTATTTTGAGTAATTCCTCATGGGCTGCTGGTGCACTTGGATGGGAGACTGTCAAAGCACCTACCGAAACTGTTTTTTGCAATTCTTCTGCCGCGATTGCGATTGCAAACCCAAATCAAAATTTTAAATCGCCTCCCGCACCAGTGTCAGAGTCCCATGTCACTCTTTCACTGGCACCAACGGGCTCTTGCCGACTCTCCCAAGCTCGCCGACTCGAAAGTTCACTCGTGTTCGGCCTCCCTGTTGCCTGCCTGACTTACACAGTCCTCGCAAGTGCAATTGGGGCAAAAGGCCAGCTTTGCCGGCTTTTTCACAGGCGGATACTGCGCCCTGTACGCCACATGTGCTTTCTTGATGAGCTCTGCACTGCCGGCCAAGCCTGAAGGCAGCGCTGCCAACTTCGTCTTGGCGCCGACTGACAACACAAACCCGGTCTCCTTCAGAAACTGTGCATCCGTGTTCTTCTCCAGCACACCACTCACATAGTCGGCCAGGACCACAAATGGTAGGTCCACCTTCAACTCATTGTGGACGTCGTTGCTGTTCTTGTTGAAGGTGTGTGGCAACCTGGGGTCGAACGTCACGACCTCAGAGGTCAATATGTTTCCAGTTCAAGGTTTCAAGCTTGGCTCCTGAATCCTGAATTTTTAATAAGCTTGCAGACCAGTAACCTTGCCCGCAGTATCCTTCAGGACTCCACATGCATCACTGCTTGGGTTGAGGGCCCCCACCCAGCTCCACAGACCCATGTTTGAAGTTGTGACCTTGACAGCATACTCTGCATCCGGCTCGGCAACCACACCAGACGTTTGTTGGGTAGGTCGAAAAATCACTCGCAAGCGGTTGATTCGGCCGTCCGGCTGCCTCGCTTTATCAGAGTTTTCCATGAGAGAAGATTTTTAGCAAACGCCTAAATTGGAAAATAAGAACGTGCAAGAGAAGGCGAGCTGCCCACAGTCACCCGCCGTCTCAGCTGTGCTGGTCTTAAAGAAGTGAGACAAGACTTTGACGCATCTTGGCAGCTGCCGCGTCAAGGCTGTGATTTCCAAAGGCCCCTTTCCCGGTGCCGGCTTGGTCTGGCCGTCCACTTTGACTGGCTTCTTCTTCACAACTCCGAAAGTCCTTGGTCACCGCGACCAATGTGAGATCAAAGGCTCCCACAAGCTGTAGCTCAATCTGTTGCAATCTCTACTCGGTTCTGCACAGCTTGATGGGCTTGCCCTGCTTCTTGGCGTTCGGCATGGTGTTCCTTCGGACCAAGCTTCAGGCCGACTATGTGCAAAATGTTTACCCGATTCCGATAAATAGAAACTGTGGTCCGCACCTTGAGATGTGTTCAAGGACCCGCACAACCGTGTCTGGCTGGGCCTTGCTGACTGCTCAGACACACAGATCAACAAAACACACACAGAGGAGAAACCACGTTTCGGCCAAGGACCTCGTTTCTTGCCATAGCCGACACAACATCTGCTTCCAGCAGATCCTGAATCTGTCCTGGGATTCCCACCGGAGATCAATCATTAATATACTATTACTATTATCGACCCAGCTTCGTGACTATGAGCTTCCTCAGTCAAGCTTCGCTTTTGCGGTCGGGCCTTTGCCTTGGCTTGCGGGTTCCCTGCTGCCGTGTCTGCCATGGCTTCGCGTGGGGGATGCTGAAACAAGCTCGAGCCCAAAAAACTGCAGGGAGGAGTCTCTGCACGCCCAACGGAAGATGCCACATCAAATGCCAAGGCTTCCACCCGCAAATCTGGAGGTTTGCCTCTCGTCCGGCCTGAATCAAGTAGAGACTGGTGGCAAAGCACGGCAAGGACAACGAGCTCCCTCTGGGCATGAATCTCAGGCAAAGTCGCATCAGAGGCCCGACCGCGGCAGCATGCCGGAGCCATGCAGGCACAAGTTTGCCAAGCATCCACTTTTTTGCCGTCTGCGATTGAAATGACGCAAGCGCTGTAGCCATCTGCACAGCAGCAGCTTCCTGCTGTTGACTTCTGAGGAAGTTCATAGGAAAACTCCAGCATTCAGAGTGCTGCACCGGCTCAAAATCGCCCGCATCTGGCGAAAAAATCGGCACCGCTCAGACAGTGTGGCATGTTGAATGGAGACTGAAATTAGCGACTAATCAATCATCAAAAGTCACTGGCTGAGCATCATCCACCTGCGTAATTGCGGCCCTGTCCTAAAACCAGTGTTTCTTCCGAATCGTCACTGTCGTAGGACTTGCTTGTCAGGTGCGCTAGCCTTGCCAGAGTTGGCTTGTCATTGGCCGGCTCCTTGGCCGGCTCCTTGGCCGACTGCTTGGCCGGCTCCTTGGCCGGCTGCTGAGCTGGCTGCTCGGCCGACTCGCGGGTGGCCCCGTCAGTTGCCA